>PVJX010004133.1:0-38452 GCA_004027295.1 Dolichotis patagonum | reverse complement strand
TGAGAATAGATAATTGACTTATAGTTTTGTTCTTAACTCTTCCTTGTTTTTTTTTTTCTAAATACTTTCTCATATCCATAGTGTTAGTGGCATAGCTAGTTTCAATTGAATAGCTCACGTGAGTCTTTGAAAGTGGAATGGTGATCCTTAGTGCAACATTTGCTAGGTTAGGAAACTTCTTGGAACATGGGCTCTGAAATAGATTTGAATTACTCAGTAATAGATTCAATATGAATATTTTAGTTAAGCAGTGAATGTGTTCCCAGTTGTTAATTGTCTAACTTTTCTTCCCCTTCATACAAGTTTTTGTTTTTTTCCTGAGATAAATTTAAGACTATCTTTGTATTTGCTTTTAGGGGTTAAAAAAATGTTATATAAAGATCAGTGTATTAAATTATGAATATGAACTAGAATTGCCAGTTTTTTTATAGACAAAGATTCACTAGTCAATGTGGATTATAAGTATTAAATTATTTTAAAGGACTTGCTAATAATACTTGGTTTTTATATTTACTCTGCCAGATGGTGTTGAAACCCTGGATTGTGGATGGCTTACGTGTCAGACAGAAATAAGATTACGTTTGCATTATTCTGAAAAACCTCCAGTCTCAATAACCAAGAAAAAATTTAAAAAGTCTAGATTTAGGTACAATCATGTGTTTTTGTTCTTTTAGCCATTTATTTTTACTACTGTAGATATCTGGTGTTTCTAGTTTTTTAGACTTTGTTTAGACTTTGTAAACATAAAAAACTTCTTACAGACAATGTCAGATTTTCTAAAAACTGCAGTTTTGTAATAGTGAGCTGGCCTTTTCTCTCAAATTCCTGTTGTTATATTTGGAACCAGAAAAATTTGTTTTTATAAGATGATGGTCTCTATCCTTATACATTTCTATTAAATTTTCCTGGTGTAACAGTAAACTTTTTAAATTGATAAAAGACAAACAATTTTGTGCTAAATGAGGGGAGAATGACATAAGCAAAGGAAAATGATCACTGTAATATCCTTTAGAGTTTTAAAGTTTACGATGGCTCGAAAATGAAAAAAAAAATATGAAGAAAGATAGTAATTATAGCAATTCCAGATTTGTGTTTTATAAGCATATATCAGTTGTAGATGTAGATGTAAAAGTTTGTGTAAATGGTTCACTACACTAGTAACTTAATTTTTCTGCACATCATCATACATGCCTGTTTTAAATTTTGTTTTGTGATACTTTTGTGTTTCATCATTTTCTTCCTATCATGTAGGGTAAAGCTTACACTAGAGGGTCCGGAAGAAGATGATGATGACAGGGTGTCTCCTACTGTTCTTCATAAAATGTCCAATACCTTGGAGATAGCCTTGATAAGTGACAATGAGTTCAAGTGCAGGCATTCCCAGCCAGAGTGCGGGTATGGCTTGCAGCCTGACCGCTGGACTGAGTACAGCATACAGACAATGGAACCGGATAACCTAGAACTAATCTTTGATTTTTTTGAGGTGAGTAGTAATTTCAGGTGATTCCGTTGACAAGAAATGCAGACCTTCTTTTTAGATACGATTTTATTTTTTATTTTAACTTAATTTATGTAAAGTCATGATTCTTAAGAACTTGTTAGATATTTTACACATTTTAGCAGACTCAAATACTTCTAAGGATGTAATTAAGAGAACTTCAATAGAATTGTTGTT
Organism: Dolichotis patagonum; assembly: GCA_004027295.1. Lineage (NCBI taxonomy): Eukaryota > Metazoa > Chordata > Mammalia > Rodentia > Caviidae > Dolichotis > Dolichotis patagonum. The sequence goes on along the minus strand of PVJX010004133.1, from coordinate 36,777 downwards.
TCAGATCAAAAGTAGATGTCTTCATGTCTGTACCTATTAAACAATCTAAATGTAAGTTAATTATATGCAAAGGAGCCTTCAAAGATAAATAGAGGCCCAAGGAGGCCAATATAACTAGCGTGATGGAGCCCTGTTCATGGTGGAGCTCTTTGGCGAAGGCATTTTATCAGGAGTATTTGTTGTGTAACAGTGGACTTACTCTACAACTTAGTGTTATAAATGTGTAATAAAAGTAGTTAAAAAACTTGTGCCAGGCTGTGTGGTATTTGTAGCCAACTGTCACAAGCTCCTTGCGGTTCCTAGACCAGGAGCTTGTTGGCTCCCTGGCTCCTCAGGTGCTTCCTACAAGTAACTCTTGGCGCGCCTCCTTTCAGTTCCTGAGTGCAGCGTGCTGAGCCAACACTGACGGGTACAGTTTCCTTACCTCTAGCTCTGTTGCCACCTTTGCCCTCGTTTCCTCTAGATTAGATAGAGTTCAAACTTTTGAGAGCAGAGAGTGTGTGGCCAGTAATAGCACCTGCCCACGGATTCTCGTGAACAGGAATTTAGAATGGATTAAACCTACAGAGTAAGCTTGCTGTATAACTTTATTAATAATCCTTGAATTGTGTAATTTAGATAGCCTTTGTGAGTGGTTTTTTGGCTATCTTGCATTGTATGAAATTTAAAGTATATCCCCTAAAACTTACACACTTTTAACATCTGTAATTAAATCTTAAGCAATAAAATCTGTGGAACTTTACTGTAAAAACACAGCATGAGAGTGGTGTGGCAGTGCACACCTATAATCCTGGCATCCCCATAGTAAAACACAATCTCAATAAAAGCAAAACAAGGGCTGGGGATTTAGCTGAGCGGCACAAGCACTTGCCTGGCAAGCGCAAGGATGTAAGTTCGATCCCTGGTACAAAAAAAAAGCAAAACAAAACACAGGATGAAGGTTTTGTTTTTGGTACCAGGGATTGAACTGATGACCTCCTTCTTGCCGGGCAGGCACTTATGCCACTGAGCTAAACTCCCGGCCCTGTTTGGTTTTGTTCTTTTCTTTTTTTGAAACAAGGTCTTGTTGTGTAGTTCACACTGACCTTGAACTCAGTATGTAGCCAGGCTAGCCTCAAACTTGTCACCACATCTGAGCAGGACAAAGTTTGTCAAATATCTGTACTAACCTTTTAATAATCTCTTGAACATCTTAACTTTTTGTTTGGTTAGCATTTTTGGAAATACTGTTTTATTCATAAATTAGGCTGCTAAAATACCCAGTTGTGATCTCAAAGCAAGCATTTGGTATAAAAGTATTTTATTCCTTCAGGGTGAAGTTCTTAGAATTTTTCTGGCAGTATTTTAAATTCACCTAATGCATAATACAGATCAGCATTGGATCTCAGAATGATGATTAATAAAGTAATATATATTTTTGAAAAAGTGTATTTATTACAAGGAAGCTGTCTTAATTAATTGAATGTAAATTTGTGTTTCTTTTTCATCAGTCCTCCCTAGAATCTGAGTTGACTTTAAGGGAATTCTTTAATCTTTAAATTGAAAATACGAAATAATTGTCTTTGGAACCTCATTTTTCAGGAGGATCTCAGTGAGCATGTCGTTCAAGGTGATGCCTTCCCAGGACATGTGGGCACAGCGTGCCTGTTATCATCCACCATTGCTGAGAGTGGGCGGAGTGCTGGGGTCCTTACACTTCCCATCATGAGCAGGAACTCCAGGAAAACCATAGGCAAAGTGCGAGGTGAGTGTCGAAAATCAGGCAGGCTCTTACAGATAAAGTTAAACTGAAGTGTTTGTTAGTTTTAAACTGAATATATGAGAATGGTGTAGATTACTAGTTGGGCTTATATTATTAACTACAGCTATAACAATTTAAGCAACATGTCTATTTCCTAGAAACTTTGAATCATTTTTTAACATTTCTTTTTTCTGATAGGTGAAGCTGGTTTTTATACTTGTTTAAATGTCAGTGAGCTCAGTGGCCTAAAGTCTTCATCTTTGCTCCCTCCTTTTTTTTTTTCTATGAAAAGTTGACTTTATCATCATTAAGCCATTACCAGGATACAGTTGTGATATGAAATCTTCATTTTCCAAGTATTGGAAGCCAAGAATACCACTGGATGTTGGACATCGAGGTGCAGGGAACTCCACAACAACTGCCCAGTAGGTTGCACATTTGGGTAGGATTAGTATCACTAACTCCTGCTTGATAGTATTAGTGGTTTGACCCACTGGTGATCAGATGATGCTTTGTTACTATCCTGGGAAATAAATACAGTTTGGTAACAGGGATCACCATTGCTAAATGGATACAAGCTCTAGCCTTGGAGCCTCATCAGTCTTTTTTAATACAGTGTTAAATTGATGTTGAGAAAGATACTATAAAAAGTTTGATGCAGAACCTTGGTGGCATCTGTGTCAGTGTCCTGTTCCTTGTTCATGGCACGTTTCCCTGTGTTGGTCTCAGTTTCATTATCTATGACCAGAAGGATTTGGATCAGGTTATGCTAGTATTCCTATCTGCTTCAAGCATCCGTGATTCTCACACAGAATTGAACTGTAGGGAATGTTAGCCCTTCCTACAGGTGAAGATGGCCTTTTCTCAACAGACACAAATTCCAGCCTAATACTAATGGTGTTTCCTTTCCAAGTTTCAGTTTACATTTAGGTATCAGCAACACAGCTCAGTGCTGTCAGCTTTCTATTGTAAATTTTAATCCCTCCCCTTTGATTTAAAAATGATCCTATGCCTAGTGTAGTGACACACTCCTTTTAATCTAGCACTCAGGAGGCTGAGGCAGAAGGACTGCTGCAAGTTTGAGGTCAGCCTGGGCTACATAGTGAGTTCAAGACCACTCTGAACTGTGTAGTGAAATTGTCTCAAAAAGACTAAATAAATAATGCTCTGATAGCTTTGAGACCTATGAGACCTTTGAGATCATGTAAGTCTAAAAGCAATCAAATTACCATTTAAGGAAGAAGCATCCTCAGGCCTTTACCAGTCAAGCAATAAAGTTTCTTCCTTGTGTTCTTACTACAGTTTCAATCATTATACCCTTTTTGTGTGTCAGTCATTTCATTCATCAGCAGTCTGCTAGTATTAAGTTACAAGGAGCAAGTTTGTCTCCATTTCTTCATTGCACTGAAAATTATTGTTTCCTTGGTTGGTCACTTCTCATCTCTAAGAAAAAGATTCTGTAGTACAGGGAGGTGTATTTTGCAGTATAAGATACGTTTATATTCAGCATATCAGTAACCATAATTGTTAGAGCTCTTTTTTGTGAAGTAAATGCATATAGCAGCCAAATGTAGTCACCGTGATATTTTGGGGACAGAAAAAAAAGCCTTAAGATAAAGAATGATCAATGTTAAAAATGTGTTGACTTTATTACACTTGTTTCTTTTATATATCCTAGGATAAGTATATTTCTTCTCTATTTCAGGCTGGCTAAAGTTCAAGAAAATACTATTGCTTCTTTAAGAAATGCTGCTACCCATGTAAGTAATCTTGAAAGAATTCTGGACTCCTGGGGCACATAAATCTACAAGGAGGAATGTTTGTTTCTTTTGAATATGTGTCTTTGTGAAAACAGAATCTCTTGACATTTGTATTTGAATTCTGATGAGAATTGGGTTAGAAACCATAGAATCATAAGCATGATTTTTGATCTAACAAACTGGTTTTTTGGTTTGTTTTTTAAACATTGAGTTAAAAAAAAAAGGTGTATCTGTTGCCTACACTGCCTACCACATTTTTTCCCTTTCCTTTCTTTTCCTTTCCTGTTTTGGTCTTTTTTTGAAGCAGGGTCTGCCTATGTAGCCCAGGCTGACCTTGAACTCATGGTGATCCTCCTGCCTCAGTTTTCCAAGTGCTGGGATTACAGGCGTCTGCCACTAAGCCCTATATTGAATTTCTTAAATGTTTTCTTTCGTCAAATTATAAAGTATTAGTCTATTTCCTTAAACATAGTTCAGCAAGTAAACTTTTTCACCATGTCCTCCACATACCTTAAACTTGAGTTTTTGGTTTTTGGGGGGGTTTTTTTGGTACCAGGAATTGAACTTACAACCTTGCGCTTGCCAGGCAGGCACTGTGCCTCTGAGCTATATCTCTGGCTCGTAAACTTCCTTTCTTAAGGATAGTTCAAGTAAACTTGATTGGTCAGGTGTTTATCACTTAACATGAACTCTAATGCCTATTCTAAGCTACTGTATGTTTTCATATTTTAACTTCTCTGAAACTGGGATAGGTTTTATAGCTTAGCTTTGAGTCATGATTTAATTGTAGCATCTTTCTCCCTCTTAGGGGGATATAAAGTCATATGATACATTTATGACAGCTTTAACTGGTTACAGTAATGGATTTAAAGTTCAAAAATACTAAGAGAAAGGAAAAAATAAGCTTTTGCAAAAAAGAAAAATTGCTTCAGCAAAATCCTTGAGTTACTGTATTGAGTAGCTTGCGAGGAAATTCTGTTTTTGTATACAGATTGTAGTTTTATAACCAATAACAGATTTGCAGCTTTGTACTTCTAAAACTATTGTACACCTCATAGTGTTTTTCAAATACTTGTTTCCTTTACTTCTCTCAGGGTGCAGCTTTTGTAGAATTTGATGTCCATCTTTCAAAAGACTTTGTGCCTGTGGTATATCATGATCTTACCTGTTGTTTAACCATGAAAAAGGTATGTTGATAGTCTTCAATTTAAACTTACTGTAAAGTAAAAGGTTAAAAATTAGGAAGCTTTTCATATTTTTAGTTACTTATTTAATAGTTGATGTTTTGGTGAATTATTGTCAATCTTTTCCTTCCTCAGGCTCATGCAGTATTGAGAGAGTAAAGTGGAAATGTAGATGTCCTGGAGAAGAGCATCTTTGTTAATTCATGTTACCAATAAAGGGACCGTCCAGGCAGTTTCTGGGTTCCTGTTATGTCAACTGTACTGAGGCTGTAGAAGAGACTGTCAGCCTTTGTTTGCAGGGCCCCTATTTCTGCTTTATGTTATTTCTCAAACTAATAAACAACTATGATTTAGCTAAAGCAGGAGGAGCCACCGTGAAAAATTAGAGAAATGATTAAGAGTCAGATAGAGAAGGGCTTCTGTGAAAGAGGATTGGATTTAAGAGGCGGACATGCAACACTTTATCCAAGAAGGGAATTGTTCAGAACTCTGCCTCAAGCCCAGTTGTTTGCTGACTGGTGTGATAGAAATTTATAGCTTACAGATGGGAGGCAAGAGGAGCAAGCCCCATGGATGCCAGGGGCAGAAGAGCTAGGGGTGGTAGAGAGAAGGGTATCCTGGAGGCTAGAGTCAGAATGGAATTTGGGAATGCATAGGAGTTTTTTTTTAAATTAATAATAAATCTATTTTGATTTGAGTGTAAATTTAGGCTTTTTGTGTCTTTGCACAATACTGCTATGATGGATGCTCTGTGCTCTGTAGGGTTTTGTTTATTTATTTATTCATTCATTCATTCATTCATTTGGGTACCAGGGATTGAACTCATGACCTCACGTTTGCCAGGCAAGCACTGTGCCACTGATGTATATCCTTGGCCCTGCATATGAGTCTTTACAAAACTGTCATTGTTGTGCAAATATAATTGCCATTAAGTCCTCATACTGTAGTATGCAAATGGACCACGTGGTTTCTCAGGGATTTAAGGTTTGTATCAGTCAGCCTTCCCTCTGCTGGGACAGAATACCTAACAAAGAGGAGAGGTTTAGCTTTGGTGCCGAGTTTCAGAGCTTTCAATGCATGGCTGGCTGCCTCTGTGGAACGGTCTACACAGCATTGTGGCCAAGGGGCTCCTCAGGAGATAATAACTGCTCACCTCCTGGAAGCCAGAGCAGAGCATAGGAGGAGAAACTAGGCAGGAGATGCAGCCTCTGAAGGCTGTCCCCACTCCAGCAGGCCCCACCTCCCAGGGCACATGCGCTGTGAACTTCATTGGGTTCATCCAGGCTGCCCCTGATCCAGCCACTTCCCCAGTAATCTCATGATCCAGTCAGACTGACCGTTCAGGTTAGCCAGCACAAGGGTCACTCGGTACTTTTTCATAAAGCTGTAATTGGTATCATTTTCAGGTGAGTTGGTTTCAAGTTAAGGCCAGTTTGCTAGCAGGCGTAGAAGTCTGCCAGCCCCTATACGTTGTGCAGAGGATTATAACAAGGCACTTGGCTCCCCACCAGTAGATTCTAGACAGTCTTGGGTTGAAGTCCTATCATGTATTAGAGGATCCGCTCCTGTTTTTGTAAAATGGTTTCAGAAGGAAGGAAGCAATGGAAAAATGGATCCATTTAGATAGTACAAAAGTAGGATAATTAAAATAATCGTGAGTTTTTGTTGTGGCTGAATGTTATTTTAAAAATCTGAGTTTAACCTGAACATACTGGCACCTGCAGTACTTGAGAGACTGAGATAAGAGGATTGCTTTGAGTTTGAGGCCTGCCTAACCTGTATAACGATACCCTGTCTCAAAAAAGAAGTAAATTAGTTGCCCTGTTTTTGTCAGCCTCTGTCTTATTCTGAAGTTGAACTCAAATGAGTTAATTGGAACATAGTGAATTATGAATATTCTTTTTTAAATTTATGTTTTGTTTTGTTTTGTTTTTGTTTTTTCCAGTACCGGGGATCGAACTCACAACCTCGTGCTTGCCAGGCAGGCACTTAAGTCACTGAGCTAAATCCCCGGCCCTATGAATATATTTTAATATGTAGGATTTTTGCCCAGGGGAGAAGACAAGACAGGGTTTCTCTATGTAGTACAAGCTGACCTTGAATCCACTGTGTAGTCCATACTGGCCTGGAACTCATGGCAATCTCCTGAATGCTGGAATTACAGATGCGTGCCACACCATGCCTGTAGTAGGAATTTTTTCTTATAAGTAAAGTTCATGTCCATTATTTTTAAAACGCGTATAGTTCAAAAGGTTATGGAATGCAAAACAAAGCTTTTCCTTGATCTCACTCCCTTACTCTTACTAGTTTCTTGTGTATCCTTTCAGAAAAACTTTATGCATAAGCAGGTTTGTACCCATGTATGTGAACAAATACTATACATATGTATATCTATATGCAATGGCTTTCAGCGCATTCATTGGATTGATAATTTATTGTTGGTTTCTTAACTCATTTCCATAAGATAGCAATCCTTTCAACAGTGTCATATTTGATAGGCATTACAACCTAATGGAGAACATTTGCTTATGGGAAAAATGATAGACCAGGCTTCTTGTTAAATAGCAATGCTTATATAGCTAATTGGCCATTTTTCCCTTCCTGGCAATTTCTTTGTATGGCTGCTTTGTTTTTTGGAGTTAGGGAACAGGATCTCACTATGTAGTTCTCACTGTGTAGCTCAGGTGGCCTTGAACTCATGACAGTCCTCCTGCCTCAGACTCTGAAGTGATGGAATTACAGGTGTGTACACCACACCCAGCTGTTTGGCTGCTTTTTTTGAATTAAAAGGTTTAGAAATTTACTGACAGAGGTAATCCTTTGTATGGCCGGGCATGGTAGCTTATGCCTGTAATCCCAACACTCAGGAGGCTGAGGCAAGAGGATCACTTAGGTCAAGGGCAGACTGGGCTACATAAATTTCGAAGACCAGGCTGAACTGCACAATGAGACCCTATCACCAAAGGAAAAAAAAATCTAATAAAGCTCATGCTGTATAATACTTGCATGTTGGTTTTCTAGACATATAGCATGGACCTGTCAAATGTACATAAGCATGACAGAAAGGAGGGGCAGTGATGCCTGACATCTCGCCCTGTCCTCAGTTTGTCTTCGGTGCCAGTACTTTCCAGCTAGTGTTTCCTTCCAGTCACTGCGGACCTGCCTTAAGCACACAAGCCAGCTGCTGAGGGTGTAGCCTGAGGGTGTAGCTTGGTGGAAGAGCACTTGGCTGTGGGGAGCGAGCATGCATGAGGCCCTGGGTTTGACCTTCAACACTGACAGAAACAGTTTAATTGTAAGAGCTGGGAGCTGGTGCTGGTCAGAAGGGCTTTTCCGCATGAGATAATGATAGCCGTCTCATAGTTAATGCCTGTCAGTAAATTGTCACCAAGGCTGTGTAGTGTAAACATTCAGCATAATTAAATGGGGCTCATTCCTTCCCTTTTTAGAAATTTGAGGCTGATCCTGTTGAACTATTTGAAATTCCAGTAAAGGAACTAACATTTGACCAACTCCAGCTGTTAAAGGTAATGACAGTAGTAAAACTGTAAATTAACCATTGGACCTGTCTGTAATACGTTATGTTTTCCTTGTCCTTGTCTGTGATACATTTAATGTTTTCTTTGCATGCAGAGATGACTGTATTCCAATACATGTAGAGTAAGCTGTAGTTTTCTGTTCTAATTTGGGAGAAAAGGGTTTATGCTGATCCTTTATTTCTGTATCCACAAAGAATCTGGGCCACCAGTCTTTGTAGACCCTTCAGTCTGAGGCTGCGTCCAGCCTGTGGTCCTTTCACTCTTTCTACTGCATTTCACAATAGGATGTTCATGTGGTAGTTGGTTTTACATATATGTTAATTCCTAAGGTGTTTGTGTATTTTGTTGTAACATCTAATTTTACATGATTCCTTTTCCCATCCTGGTTCAGTACCTAAATAAATGGTTAATGTAAGCAATTTCCTAAGTTGCAAATTTTTATATTCTTTCCCTCCTTGGGTATTTGATCATCTTATGAGTATACTTACTATTAAGCTGGTAATTCTATATTTTACAATCTTTGTTAATTTACCAGATTTTTGGGTTACCATTTTATTAACCATCTCTTCCATAGATTATGGCTTTATTTCTGAGTGCATTTTCTCTCTGTTTTGTAGCTTTCTCATGTGACTGCACTAAAGTCTAAAGATCGGAAAGGTACGTGCTAGTATGAAAACACTACTTTCATTTTATAATTAGCATTATTAGGCTATTCCCTTAACCATTCCAAGATTCCAATTCTAGGTCATTTTAGTGACTGTAATACTGGGCCATCTTATTATAATTTAATATATGTGGGGTACTTCTATATAAATTTTCAACTGAATATGTCATGTGCATAGTAACTATTTTATTGTTTTCTCTTAGTTTGATGACAAAAATTATTCAAAGTTTTGTTAACTTTCAATAAAGTTATCAGTCTTTCTAAAGGCATAGCTGTTTCAGAGTAGAGTAGCATAGAATCTGGAGCTAGCGCCAGGGGTTTGAAGTGGCACTGTATTTACTGCCTGTGACCTTGGACAGGTTACGTTACGGGACTACTCTGTGCCTTGGTTTCCTCACCTTGTGTCTCATTTTGCCTTCTGCTCCCATAGAATGTAATAGCCTGTACCATTCATTTGAGGTTTACTATATCCTTTTTTTCTTTTTTTTTTTTTGGTACCGGAGATTGAATTTATGACCTTGCATTTACCAGCGCTTGAGCCACTGAGCTAAATCCCCAGCCCATAGCATGTTTTTTTTTTTTTTGAAACCTTTTTTGTTTATACCTGTTCCCTTCAACTAGTGTGCAAGCCTGTCAAGCCAAGGAAAATACCTTTGTATTCCCAGAGATTTACTTTTGCAGTGTTGTACATGTGGTAGGTTTTTCTAGAGATCTCTTTCTCGTCCTCTTCAGGGTTCAGGAAAGTATATTTGTAATCCCATGGAAAAGTTACTGGAATTCTAGTGAATTAATTCCAATCTACTACATCCAGTGCAATCCAAGGCGAGAATAAAGATACTAAAACATATATTCAGTTTTGGGGAGCCAAGGAGTCCTAAGTGCAGCCAAGGTGGTGGTTCACTGAAACAAAGGCCATGACCCAGGGCCCAACCTGGGTTTTATTAATTCTCCATGAAGGGAGTGGCTTGGGAATGAGTGACAGTGAGATTGGCAGGAAATACATGACTACCTGAGAGCTGAGCTAGGTAGGTCTGAGAGCACCTCTGCAATGTGCAGAGGGCAAGATCATACAGAGAGAGAGAGAGATCTATATAACACAACTGAGGTAGGAGCTAATAATTAGGGGTCAGTGCTGCAGTTCTGATGCACAGTCCTTTTTGCTGTGGGAAGTCGTAGCCTCTTTCTTGAGGCTGGGTCCCAGCTGACAGCGTGGAGCTCAGCTCTCCATCCCGCCTGGCTCAACTACGTATTTGGAGTGGGTTAACACTGACTTGTTGCTTTGCTTCAGAAATTACATATCAGCTCCTCAGCCAACCCAGTTTACATTGCTTAAAGTCAATTGAAGGGTCAGAGAACCTAGCCAGCAGGTCTGTATCTATCAATACATGGAGGTAGGACCAAGTTTATCCACAGTGGAAACAGTTGCTCTTCTTTCCAAGAATAGTCAGGCAGGCCTCAGGGCTCCCCACAGGTTTTCATTGTTTGCAGTTGTGATAATATACAGTGTGAATACATTTATGAAGCTATTGTGAGATGCTTTTAAGACTTTAAAGATTATCTGCAGATCCTAAAGGTGATTGTACAGATTGACAGATACGTTTTATGACTGTTAGCAGTAAAATGAGCTTTAAGTTATTTAGTTAAAAATTTTCATGATTTTAGTTGTGAGTATATAATACCCACAAGTGGGTAGGGCTTGATGGGGGTATTTGTTTTTTAGAAAAGAAAAGCTTTTTCAGTTTTTTCCACTTTTGGAAAAGATGTTTTTTAAAGAGATGATCTCTTTTACACTGAATGACAAAAGCCACAATAGTAACTATAGATTCTCTTAGTCTTTTAGTTTCTGAGCTGAGTTTTACATTTCAAATTAGAAGTCTTAGCAAAATGGTGCAATTCAGTTCCTTCAGGAAATAACAGATCACTTCTGACTACCTGTAGAAGTATAGTAGTTCAGTTTCTGTAAGATAGTGATCACTTTGGGGACCACAGATTAGCATCTGCATTCAAGTGAGGCAAAGTAATCTTCATGATGGGTACTTACTTAACAAATGTAGTTTTTAATGGTTAACATGAGTAAATGTAAGAACTTTCAAAAATCCTACATTTCCTAATGGCCTCATAAATTACTTGAATGTGCTGTTTTTTTAGAGTTTAGGAAAAGATGTCACGGATACAGTAACATTTTATTTACCGAGTTTTCATCATTTAAAATTTCAGAATCTATAGTTGAGGGGGAAAATTCCCTTTCTGAAAACCAGCCATTTCCTTCTCTTAAGATGGTAAGTTGGTTCAGTAAAACAAGAGAAAGGGTATTTCATTAATTCTGTTATTGCCTAAGTAATTGATTTTGGTTATTAAAAAGACAGTATCAAAGACCCATTAGTGTAATTTACTGCCATGAGTGCATTTAGGCCAAGGTACTTTTTTCTTTTTTTGCACTGGGGATTGCACTCTTTGCATCCCACATACTAGACCAGTGCTCTGCCTTTAGGCTGCATCCTTGAATTTAACACCAATCCTTGGGTCTCAGTCTTCTGAGTGCTGGGATTTCAGGCATGTGCCACCACGGCTTGGCTCATCCTCAACCCCTTTATATTTTGATTTTTTTATTTTGAGACAGGGTCTCACTGAATTACCCAGGCTATGCCTGAACTTACATCCTTCTGCCTCAGCCTCCCAGAGATAACAGGCATGCACTTTCTTATGAGGTGTCAAAAATTATGTTGAATGTTTAGATAATAAAAAAATAAAAAAACTTTTTTTTGTTTTTGGTACCGGGGATCGAACTCATGACCTTGTGCTTGCCAGGCAGGCGCTTAAGCCACTGAGCTAAATCCCCAGCCCAATAAAAAAAACTTTATTATACAGTAAAAGACATATTGCTATTAATCCCCCTTAATGTACTCTTTGTCATTTTGAACCTACTTGTATTATCATTATAAAGCAATTCTAAGAATCTTCTTTTATTAGTCTCTTTGTAGCTTCCTCCATATCCTAGAAGGATTCAAAATATAGCGTTTTCTGTCAAATGAAAACATACCATTTTGTCTTCAACCACTCTGTTACTAGATCCGACACAGTGTGACTTCTGGCTCTTCGCCAAAGCACAATGTTCATGAAAGATAAATGTTTTCAGTCAGCTCTCAGGACACTGAGGCAGCCATGACTGCACAGCTAAAGACAGAGCCGAACATTCACCATTCTTTTCAGTCATACCTGTGTGTAAAGCAGTAAAGTCAGCCAGGCTGTCAACCAGGTTGGCAGTTTGAGAAAAATTAGTGGTTTTTACTAAGATACAAGATATTATTTAATCCTATGTAGTGATGTCTTATTGGTTGCTTTTTGTAATAATTCTGTCTTTTTCTCCTTATTCTACCATCCATCTTATCAAAAAACTCACAATGAACAAACAAAACTCTAGGTTTTAGAGTCTTTGCCAGAAGATGTAGGTTTTAATATAGAAATCAAGTGGATCTGCCAACAAAGGGTAAGTAATTTTCTATACAGATGTCTTTCCTCTCCTTGCCCCCGTTTTTTTCCTACCCCCATTTCTGAAAAGTTCAGTCCTTTTTGTTTCAATGGAATTAAGTGAAACTAAAATCTTATATTTTCCTCCGTTAAAGTGCTTCTTGAACCTTTTAAGTGAAGCCTATTCTATACTTACATGTGAGTACTTTAATGGTGCCTCAGTTGAGAAATTCCAGTCTGGTATGTCTTGTGTGCTCATTAATATGACTGGTTTCTAGGCATACTTAGAGATAGGCAGAACTCTCTGGTTTAGTTTTAATCTTCTTATTCTTTATAAAGGCATATGTTTTAGATAATTTCCTAAGCACTTTTCTCTTGGGTAACAGCTAGTGGTAGTTACCCAGAAAAGGGAATTTCTTGCAGTTAGATTTTAAGTCATTCCTACATTTATATACTTCTTTGTTTAACAAGTATGTATTGAAAAACTGCTATGGGCCAGGCATTTTCTGAGTGCTGGGACCAAGTAGTGAACAAAATGGACAAGGCTTTGTTTTCCTGGAGTTGACTATTAACTACATTAGCATGGGAGATATGCATAAATGGATAAAATGCTTGGTAAGAGGACTGGACTGGGGCAGGGTGTTCAGTGTTAATCCAGGTAGGTATCATAATTGGGCAATTGGACTAATTCCCTGGAATTTGTTTTAGTCAGAATAATCTCTTAACCCTTCAAATTAGGCTGTTTGCAACAGGCTAAATTGGTTCTGTTCAACCAGGAGTAAGTTTAGGGTTTTTTGGTAACTGGTAATTCATAGTAGGATGTCCTTTAACAAATGGAATGTCTTACAGTTTATGAATATTATAAAGTCATAATAGACTGCAAATTGCCACATTATTTTTGTTTTGCTTTTTGTTGGTGGTAGTGGTGTTGTTTGTCTTTGAGACAGTTTCACCATGTGTTCCAGACTGGACTTGAACTCTTGGTGATCCTCTCACCTTAGTCCACATCATCTTTTATTTTGTTAACATTAAAGCAAAAGCTTTAACTGTTAATAATAGCAGTTAAGGGTCGGGGATTTAGCTTAGTGCTATAAGCACCTGCCTGACAAACTGTGAGGTCATGAGTTTGATCCCTGGTACTACTACTAATAATAATACAGTTAATTCCCCAAGTGCTAAGATTACATCATTATATCACCCAGCAATTACTTTTCTTTCATTTTTTTTTAAGAGACATGAGAAGGTTTATTTAGACAGAGGTAAAGGATGCACCCAAGGGCAGAGTGTGGTTCTCAAAGCAGTGTGACGCCTAGCAGTCCTTTGTATAGGAATGTCTGCACCTGAACTGTGGTTGCTGTGCAATCAGTAAATAACAGGGAGGTTTCGGACAAGTCTTTGGTCTTTGCCTTCCTCGTGTGTGAATGAGGTGGAAATTAGTTAAAACCACTATGAGATACTTTTTTCTTTTTTTATTTCTTTTTTTTTTTTTCTTGGTACTGGCGATTGAACTCACAACCTCGTACTTGCCAGGCAGGTGCTTATACCACTGAGCTAAATCCCCAGTGCTCTATGAGATACTGTTCCACACCCATTAGAACGGCCACAATCAAGAAGTCATAGCTAACTATGTTGGTGCAGATGTGAATAAAGGGAAACTTCAGTGTACTATTGGTAGGAATGCAGGTCGGCACAGCTATCATGAGAAACATGGAGGTTTCTCAACAAGTTCAGAACAGAACTAGTACATTACCCCTTAGTGCCTCTTCTGCACCTATACCCAAAGAAATGAAAGCTCTACCTTGTAAAAGACATCTGTGTTCCCGTCTTCACCCCAGCTGCATCGTAATAGCCAGAGTCTGTAAACAGCCTGAGTGTCCACCAGTGTGGTCAGCGCTGGAGCGCAGTGAGGTCTCCCCACTTGCCACATGTACACGAGCCTGTGGGAGGTTACGTGCTGAGATGGGCCAGCCACACAGACAAATTTTGCACAACTTGTATTTGTGATCTAAAAATTTTAAAGTAAAAGTATACAGAAATATTGAGGAAAAAACCCCAGCGGTTACTAAGTCAGGGAGAGGAAGAGGATGAGGGAAGATCCAGGTGGGAAGGGTGCAAAGCAGCTGATGTGCAGGATGAACAAAGCTAGAGATGTCCCGTGCTCGAAGACCCCAACTAAGGAACCACCGCATAGATCTTACCCGCTCTCGCCACCAAAAGAAAAGTGCAGGACATCTATGTGAGGTGACAGTTAATTCACTTAGTATTATGTAATATGTAACATCCTATTGCATACATGAAATAATATTTTTAAAAGCCTTTTAAATGTGAGCTAGACTGCATGCTTTCAAGAATCTTTGGTTTTATTGTTGTTTTCAGTGCTATGATTCTAGAGAGTGTAATGGCTTTCATATTCCTTTTTCTCCACATAGGATGGAATGTGGGATGGTAACTTGTCAACATATTTTGACATGAATCTGTTTTTGGATATAATTCTAAAAAATGTTTTAGAAAATTCTGGGAAAAGGAGAATTGTGTTTTCTTCATTTGATGCAGATATTTGTACAATGTGAGTAATACTGAATTTCTCTTTGGTACATGTAGAATTAGCTCAGGGTAAAAGCATTAGCCGCTGGTCATCCGGATTTCCCCATTACTTGTCCTCTCCTCAGATTACACACATTTTCTTGTCCCTGCCTCAGTGCTCCAGGGACACCTTGACCCCTGCAAACCCAGGACAGCGTTTCCCTGCCCACACTGTACCCCTCAAATCTTTTCCATCACCCACTTGTGAGAGAGTTTTAGCCATCATGTAGAAAAATTTAAAAGACAGCACATACGGTTGGTGGTTACACTTGCATAATGGAATATTTTAAATTTTGCTTTGTTTCCTTTATATTTTTAATATTTTCTAAAACTTCAAAAAATATTACAATTAGGGTCCACGACGAATAACTTTTTAAATTGTCCTTTTTAGGGTTCGACAAAAGCAGAACAAATATCCTATATTATTTTTGACTCAAGGAAAATCTGATATTTACCCTGAACTTATGGACCTCAGATGTCGGACCACTCCCATTGCAATGAGCTTTGCACAGTTTGAAAATCTTCTGGTAAGTTACGTTTGAGCTTTTAGCTTTTAGTTTGCTTATGTCTCTGTCTTTTAGGACTATCGTAAATACAATTTCTTATTACTTTATACACTTACTAGTTAAAAGTCTAACTAATGTGTAACAAGCAAGTAGCTTTACTTAGACATGTGTCCACACATTCAACATCTGTGTGTATAAATTACAACCAGGCATGATGGTGCGTGCTTGTAGTCCCAGTACTCTGGGAGGCTGAGGTAAGAGGACCACTGGGAGTTCAGGGCCAGCTGGACTGCATAATAAGTTCAACTGCAGCCTGCTCTACATAGTGAAACACTGTCTCAACAAAAATAAATAACGTGTGTGTGTGTGTGTGTGTGTGTGTGTATGTAATTTTTTTTTACATTGTAAAAGCTGGGTGTGGTGGCACATACCTGTAGCACTCAGGAGGCTGAGGCAGGAGGAGTGCTGCAAGTTCGAAGCCAGCCTGGGCTACAAAGTGAGCTCCAGGCCAGTCTGAACTGCATAGCGAGACCCTGCCTCAAAAAGACCAAAAAACAAAAACAAAAACAAAACAAAACAAAACAAAACAAAACATTGTATATATACAATATCCATTATAAAAAATTCTAACCTTTCCTCTTCGCATCTGCTCTAAAGAGCCCTTATCTCTATAGAGTATGAATTTTAGCATTTGCAGTAATTACATTACTTATTGTAAACATACAGTTTCTTTTTTCAGGGCATAAATGCACATACTGAAGACCTGCTCAGAAACCCGTCCTATATTCAGGAGGCAAAAGCGAAGGGCCTCGTCATATTCTGCTGGGGTGATGACACCAATGATCCTGAAAACAGAAGAAAATTGAGAGAATATGGAGTTAATGGTCTAATTTATGATAGGTACTTGTTTTGCATAAAAAATCTCCCTGGAATGTTAGAAAAAGTATAGGTTTCATCTTTTAAATTACAAATAAAATTAAACAGTTAAAATTCTGTAGTTCAGCTTGAGGTTTATCTTGACCTTTGTAATTTTTTCAAACTTGGAAGTGTATCAGAATCACTTGAGCTTGAAGTGCTGGGCCATAACTCAGGTGATGAGCTGTCGTGGTGGGACAGTGAGTGGCCATCTTCCCTAGACCCGTTTTCTGCCTCCCAGCTTTCTAGTGGCCTCGTCGAGGTCTGCAGCTTTGCTGTACTCGGTTTCCCCAAATTGCTTGTCTCCCACTCAGACTGTTTTTCTCCCCTTAGACCCAGTGGTTCTAGTTGCTCAGATGTCACCTCATACCCCAGGCCAGTCAGAGGGGAGATCTTGTTGACTCTGACTCCCAAGATACTGCAGTACCCGCAGGCTGGCCTCTGCCTCTGCCCTCCCCTCCGTGTCTGTTCTCACACTGCAGCCAGAGGGAATCTTTTCAGTAGATCATGTGCTCACCCAGACAGACATGGGCTTCTGTCTCCTTATGGAAAAGCCAAAATCTGACGGGACCCCTTACATAAGTAAGCTGGTTCCTTCCTCCACACCCCCACCAGGCCTCCTCTCTGCCCTTGTCTCCTACACCTTCCCCCACCTTCAGAGGCAGATTCCTGGGAAGACTGATCTGACACCTGTGAGGTGCCCCGTGAGTAAACTACGTGGCCCCGGGATCTCCTGTGTGGTTTTCTTCCTGGCACCTTCCTTCTGACTCCTCTCCTTCCCTGGTGGATAGGCAGACATCATTAGCTCCGTAAGAGTAAGGCCTCTTCCAGTTTGGCTCACTCCCTCCAGAGGCCAGCACAGTATATGATTCATGGTAGGAATTCTTATTTGGTAGAGCTCTCTTGGTTTTTCATTATGTAAGTCTGAGGGACAGAAAGGTTACTTTGGTGTAAAGAAGTTTGGGGTGAGAAGGTCATTTACCTGGCAGGTAGCATTGCAGTCTTACAAAGAGAAAATGATAAAACCCTTGCCAGACTTGCTCGTAAAAAATACTTTCCTTCCATTTAGTTCATATTACTCTACCCTGAAAAATGTTACCACTTTTTCGTTTGTTTTTTTCCCCCCACTTTTTATATAAAGTCTTTTGGCTCATGTTTCTTCACAGCTTTGAACTACTCTGATTTTTGAGTCGTAACTCAAATTTGAGATAGAATTTGAGATCTCCTCTCAAATGACTGTGCTTTTAACTACTTGGAAACTTACGTGAAGCAGCATGACCTGTGGCCCTTTTTAATAGACATTTTCAACTAATTAAATGTAAATTAAACTTTCAGTGTAACAAATAAAAGGAGATACTGTCTATAGCAAATCTTTGAAGCTGTGTGTGTATATGGAGGAAAGGATGATGCTGCTGTTTTGAGGCTGGAGAAGTGTCCTTTGGGATGATGCCACGTACAGCGCTGAGGGCCTGCGTCATCTCAAGGACGGTCACTGTTTGAAGGCAAATACTGATGAAAATGGGAAGAGGAAGATACTACGTGGTATTAGATGCTAAAGAAAGTCCTTGTCGTGTTTTTACACGAGCTGAGTTGAAAATGTGAGAGCTGTAGTTTAGGTGGCAGCAGGCGCGTGAATTGGGCAGGATACTGAGGTCTTCATGAGAACCTGTCTGGGCTCCTGTGGGGGCTGCTGAAAAGTAGGGTGCGCCGCATTAGAGTGACTTTGCTGGAAGGAGCTTTGTGAGATTTTTCTTTCTAAGTGTAATCGAAGAATGGCGTATACATAATCTTAAAATTCAAATAATTCTAAGATTTATAATGAAAAATTGTACCTTGTACCTATGCCTTCCATTGTTCTAATGGAGTTCCTCCTCCTCCATTTTTTTAAAAGCTGTTTTCTTCTTGTGCTATTTTACTTCTAGATTTCAAAATGATAATACTTGGTTTTTTTTATTACCAAATTTAGACACTATGTAGAAGATTTTGAATAATTGGTGATTTGGAGTCTTTCAGGCATTTCTTTAGGAGACGTAGTGAAAGTAGGTGTTTCAGATTATCAAAAACGATTTTTCTCTATAAAGGAAACAACACAGTTGCTTTCACATTTAATCAACTTAAGATAGATTATCTAATGTAAACTCCATTTGTTTTTCTAAGTTTTTGGGAAAGTTTTGCATTTATGATCATGAGAGAGTTGTCTAGTTTTGATATCATAGATAGTACTAGACTCAGTTAATCCTTTTTTCTTTTTATCTCAGAATTGGATGTGTCTGCCAAATGATCTTTTAAAACAATTTCATCATATGTCTGTATTTTAACATTATTAGAAATTTTGAAGTCCTTGTGTGCCTCTATACAAGATTGCATTATCTCTGACATAACTGCTTATCAAATTATTCACTTAAAAATTTTAATCTTATTTCTATCCCTAAGCAATGTCATTTAGGTTTGTTTAGTTTTTTAACTTTATACTTCTGTCATGTTGTTAAAATTTTCCACATTTTTACATACTAGTTATATAGTAGTAATGTTCATTGGTGTATGATAGTTGTTTATTTTGCTATTTAAGAACATTTTAGGAGCCGGGGATTTAGCTCAGTGGCTTAAGCGCCTGCCTGGCAAGCGTGAGGTCGTGAGTTCGATCCCTGGTATTAAAAAAAAAAAAAAAGAACATTTAGGAAGCCAGGTGTGGTGGCACATACTCACTCAGCATAATCCCAGCACTTAGGGAGTTGAGGCAGAAGGATTATTGCAAGTTTGAGGCCAGCCGGAGCTATATAGTGAGTCCAGAGACAGGCTGAACTATACAGTGAAAGCTATCTTAAACCAACCCCCCACACACAAAAAAGAAAAAAACACTTGGCGTGTTGCCCTGTTTGACTGTTAAGCCTAGTGTTACATGAAGTTTCCAGGGCAATCCCATTTCACATTGCAACACAGTACACATGTATGTATACAGGCGTGTACCTAATGATTTTTAAGGGTAATGCTTCTGGAATATTTTCTGTTCATGTGTATTTACTTGTTAAATGTGAATCTTAACTTTCTAAACTAACTTTGTGACCCACCAGGTCTCTAGCTGAGCACCTTCGGGCTCCAGCCAGTGGTTCAAGCATTAGATGCTTAAAGGACCCTTGGTGGCCGTCTGGAGGGGGTTGTTCTGCATTTCCCGGGTCAGGGCAGCTCACCACCTCTCAGGAGTCATCCTGGCAGGCGTGTGGGTGTTGTCAGCACATGGTTCAGACGCCAAGTGTGAGGAGACTGGTTCATGCTCACCAGCACGCATCATGTGAGGGAGGGTCACAGGGCTGTGCTGTCCGTAGCCTCTTAGGAAGATGCCCTGACTCGGTTCTCTTCACCAGGATTGCTCTGGGACAGGTGGCTGTGCCTCTGCGGCCCAGACCTATGCTGGAGCTCTGCTTGCTGGCACTCCCACCTGCCACCTCCTGCTTCCTGTTGCCCAAATCTTTTTTCGTTTTTTCACTGTCACTGATACTGAACATATACTTCTGCGTTTCCTGAGCAAAGAAGACAAGCTCTTAGGTATCTGGAAATGTCAAGGCTGAACACAGGCAGATTCTGTATAGAAATCATTTTCTGTTAGAGGTTTTTATTTATTTATTTATTTATTTTCTGTTAGAGTTGTATAGGCCTTTCATCTTTAAGACAAAACAAAAACTAACTTGGATGAGTCAGGCATTTTGTGAAGGAATTTTCATGTGAAGAGGTTAAGTCAGGCAGACCTAAAGCCACAGCAGGATATTATTTTACGTGTTTTGTGTTTATTTTATCACAGGATATATGACTGGATGCCTGAGCAGCCAAATATATTCCAAGTG
Organism: Dolichotis patagonum; assembly: GCA_004027295.1. Lineage (NCBI taxonomy): Eukaryota > Metazoa > Chordata > Mammalia > Rodentia > Caviidae > Dolichotis > Dolichotis patagonum. The sequence continues at coordinate 16,578 of PVJX010004133.1, read as the reverse complement.
GAGCAGCTGGAGCGCCTGAAGCAGGAATTGCCTGAGCTTAAGAGCTGCTTGTGTCCCACCGTTAGCCGTTTTGCCCCCTCGTCTCTGTGCGGGGATCCCGACCACCATGTGGCTGCCAATGGCATCGATAATGTAGAGAGCGCTTAGACTGTGCAGGGCGCGCACCGCTGTCCTGGGGTCACTTTCCATCGCTGGGCATTGCTTATCTCGGCCTTTGGGTTTCTCAGTCCACTGAAGCAATAATGAAGTATTTTACTCCTCACTACAGTTCTTGCAAGAATTTCAAGTATGCTATTTAAATCACTTGGCCAGGTATAATTGCCAGTGTTTGTACAATGAGTTGGTAAATATCTTTAAATATATAAGCCTGTAAAGTTAAATGTACATTAAAAGCATAGAACTTTGAAATTAGCTATGTAAATATCATATTTACATTTCCTAGCTTTTCTTCATTTGATCAGATCTCAAACCTTTAGCCCTTGAGGAACATGACTATGCATAGTTATACCTGACCATGGAGAAAATAAGTACCTCAAATGCATGCATTTGCACTGGTGATCCCAACTGCACAACCCTTCGTGCCATCTGTGTGTATAGGAGTGGTTTTTTTTCCCATTTGTTTTAAATGTGGATTGACATGCACACAAATCATTTTCATTCAGTCTGAGCCTTGAGGCTTAACCAAACCAGCCTAGACATGCATCTTGGAACTTGTTTCATAAATCTTTGAAGAATTGTTTTGCATAAATGTTAAAATTTCAAAGTGCTGCATGGTAATTTAACACGCAAACTTAGTGAGAAGTATGTATTGCATTATTAGTAGAGTAGATCACTGTGTATAAATCCAATTTGCTGCATGCTTTAGGTTTTAAGCATGAGATTGTACGCTCTTACTGTATAGTCCTTGTATCTGGTGCTAGGTGAGTGTGAGAAGATGACAAGGACTAACAGTACTTTGTTGCCTAAAAAAAGCCTGTTTATAGGCATTTAAAATATGCTTAGTGTCTCGCGCACTACCTTTTACACATCGTTGCTCTGTGGGTTTTGTTTTGTGTGTGTGTGTTGTACAGTAGTTCCAATCTCCATGCAAAAAAATAAATGTTCTGAATTCTCATTTGTATTCTTTATTGGTTAATATATATCATGCATGTAATTTATTTAGTAATGTAGAAGATCTTACTATGTGCATATGCATGTGTCTGTCTGGGTTTTAGGATTATTCTAAGGTTTCATTAGATGCGGATTTTACTGATGTAACTGTAACTTAAGAATGAATGTTAAACAAATTGATATATTTTCTTCATGATAAAACAGAATTTTAAGAAGGTGTTACTTTTGTAGAATGGTTTTATAAATGTTACGTGGAACTGAACTGCAGTATGGACCAAAAAAGACTACCTTCCTTGCGTCTGCCTTCTCCTGTGTGTTCTTCCTGAGGCAGTTTGTTCATGTACTGTCACACTTTGATAGGAGCTAAGAACCTAAGACTTGACATACATGTTGTATCTCTCATTTTTAAGCTAAGCAATGCAATTTGGGTCAGATCTTAATTGTGCGAAGGTAGGGTCTGAAATCCTATGGTGTTTGTAACACTGATGTTTATTGGAAAATAGTTGGAGGAATGGCGTTTATACAAGTTTTCTATACTATGCCCTTTTTAACATTTTGATGCAAATTAGGCACTTTTGGGAAACTGAAAAAGACTGTTTTTAGTCTGCAGACACAGCACATTCCCTGTGGTAACTTGATCAACTATGCTTGTGCATTTCCAGTTGTTTCTGCCCGGTCCCCCCTCCAGTCCCAGCTCCATTATGAGAACTCACAGGCAGCGGGAAGCGGATCCTCAAGGAAAGGGTCAGACGCGGAGAGGGTGGCGGAGAGGGGTTCCCAGTGTGCTGAGCAGGGCCTCTGCTAACTGCCTTGGGTGCTGCCAGACTCCGACTGCTTGCTTTCTTTGCTGTCCTTTCCTTCCTTAAAGCCAGTGTAGTAGAGGATCCAAGCCTTTGAAGCGAGGCTGAGTCTGGGTGTAGGTGTCACTGGCTCCCCCCTCGCTGCCCGCACTGCCTTCTGTGCCTGTCGCCCGGGAGCCTTGGTCCCACACTCCCTGTGCTGGGAGCCGCCCTGTCTGCTCCAGCCCTTGCCACAGCGTCCTGCTGCAGATGGGAGGCTCTGTCTTTCTGCCCGTGATGGCCTGGCCTGGCCCGGCCCGTGCTGGGCACGCTGCACCTCTGAGTACCACCAGGTGGCCGAAAGAGGTGCCCGTCACCTGCCAGGCTGCAGCTCTTCCGTGCCAGAGACCCTGCTGACTCACTTGGACTCATTTCCAGTGTTTGGAACAGAGTAGAGAAGAAATGCTGGAATCACTGGAAGAATGTCCTTCAGAATTAAGAGACCTTGTGGTATTTACTCTGAATGTAAACTTAGAGCTGGTTGACATTTTAGGATTGAGATGGCCTGTGGGTGTCCTTTTGAACTGTACAGCTATGATAAGATTATTTTATACTTTCTAGAAATAGAATGAAATGTTTGGTAAAGTACCACCGCTGTTCTGTGGTATTTTCACTCTGGAATTATGTACTGTAGCTGCTGGATGTGACCCTGAGGCCCACAGCTTCCCTCGGGGGTGCTGCCCGAGGGTCCCTGCAGTTGGCTTCTTGCCACCTACTTACCTCACGCCATTGTTGATGTGACACCTGTCTCCTCTCCCCGCCAGTGCCCATGCTTCCGCCTACCTCAGTGCTGCTTTTCTTGTCTGAAATGCCTTCTTTTGCCTTCTGTCGAAGTCCTGCTCGCTCGGTGTCACCGTGCTAAAACTTGCCTCTGCTTTCAATCCGAATTGTGATGGGAACCGTTGCAGATGGCCTCTGAGTCGCACCACTTCTGTCCAGCTGGGGTAATAAAGGCAGAGCAGTCATCCCGCTTAGAAAGGTCGGGATGTGGCTCCCAGTCCGCCTCGTGTTTGTAAACTGCACTGCCTTCGCAGCCCAGTGGCACTTGTTGGCATGAGCTTTCCTGTGGTCCCTCCTCCTCTGTAACCGGTTATTTCTCTAACGAGATTGTGAGCCCCGTAAGGGCAGGCACTGCTTCGCATTCTAACCCTGCTCTAGTGCTCTGGCCTTAGCTGTGGACTGGATAAATAAACAGTGCTGGCAACAGTGCTACTTTCCTATGCCATGTTGTTTCACAGTGTTTTGTGTGGGTGCTTGGCTGTGTTGTGTAGTTGTGTGCACATGTGTGTGCCTGCTGGGTTCACACCTGGAGTTCGCTACTTGGAGTCATAATTGATGGGTCCCTTGGCTGATTTTGTGCTCCATGCGGAATGAGGAAAGTTACACTGATATGAAGATAAGGTCCAGCTTTCCCCCTGGGTTGGTTGCCCCTTCTTGGGGCAGTGTGGTATCCCTGAAGCCTCACTTCCTGAGTTAGTGTGATGAAGGAGCCACCTTGGGTAGCACTTCTGTGACCTATGATGCAAGCTGTCTCATGAGTCCTCAGGGACAGCCATTGCCCTGACCATTCCTGCTCTTCTGTTCCCATCTCCGGCTGGATTTTCTCATAGTAGTGAAGGTTTGCCCCTTTGGATAATGGACTCAGATTTGGATACAGTGGATTTACTCCTTTGTCTTTTGGGTTTGGATCATGTACTTTGAGGATACAAAGTAAGGTGTTCATAATAAAGATACTGTATTACTTTGGCACTCATGATTAGACATCCATCCAAATGCAGTATGACTTGGTTTGCAGGGATTGAGTAGAATTGAGCACATGATGAGGACTATACCAGGCAGTGTGACTTCCTTTTGTCTCCTGGAATACTGTCAACCTAAATTATTTTAAGGTCCTTTTCAAGTGGTTCTCTAAGAATTCCTGTTGTAATCATTTTTATTTGCTGTTAGCATTGTTTTCTTGTGTGTTTTAACATTTGATTATCGTGTTTTTGTCTCTTTCCTTTTCCAGCCTCAGGTGACCTTGTGATTACTTCGCTTGGGAGCACCAAACCTTGGTCTGAACCTTGGTCATGATCTGGTTACTGACAGGACACCTGTGACATAGTACTTTATCCCAGTGTGACCAAGTTGCTTCATTTTTAATTTTGATCCAAGGAGATTTTCCTATTCTAGTCATTTTTGTTTTACCTTTTCATACTTTGTCTATTTTTCCTGGACATAATTTTCTTCTAACAAGAGGCAGATTCTGTTGCTTTACCCAAGAAAATTGGACTAATGCGAGATGAACACTGACACATGTATGTAGGCACCTACATTGTGTTTGTAGCAAAGATTGGCTTGATCATCGTGAATTTGCAGAAACATTAATATTTTAAAGTCACAGGCAGTGTCCTTTGGGAACTCTCCTCACCTGTCAGTGTGGTCTTTGGGGCCAGTAAGACAAAGTGCACCCCTTCCTCCATGCAAGGGGCTGGCACATGGAGGGAGGCACCTGGCGCTGAGCCGGGGCTTCCTGGCTCATGTGGCCTGGGCATCGCAGCAGGAGGCTGGGGCAGTGCGTAGATATGTGTTCATGCAGGCGACTTCTGTGATTTGTGTCGTGAAGCCCATTGGAGTGTCCTGATTTCCTGTGCTTTCTGACCTGGCTCTTTGGCCTTCCCTTAATGCTGCCACACCTCTCACATCCCTCTTGTAAATCTCTTCCTGAAGCAGTTAAGGAAGATAGTGTGTGCATCTACCCAAAGCATTTGACTGATAGACTCTGCACCTTGTAGAGGCGAATGTGGACACCCTGCCCCGCATGCTCCAGGCGGTTCTTAGCTGCTAGGCTCACTGCTCAGCAGCAGCCTTTCCTCCCCAGTGTGCTTCATGTTCTTAGCCTTAGCAGAAGCCTTAAGGAGTCCAAGCTGGTGCTCATCAGATATGTGGAGAAGGGTTAGCCACTCAGTAGACTAGCTCAGTTAAGCCATTCCTTGCCGGTGAGTCCGCATCCAGCCTGTGCTCTTGCTGCTCTGAGCAGAGAGGCTCCTTCTGTCTCATGAACCCTCTGCTTCCCTGTGCCCTCCAGCCTCTTTACCAGCATCTTCTACCTGAGCCCCCAGCCCGCTCTCCTTCTCTGGTGCTTTGCCTCACCATTTTTCTATGAATTCTCTGCAAAACCAGCTCAGCAGCTTCGGAGCCTTCTGTGAATTTCCACCCTAAACAGTGTGCCTTTCCTTTCCCTCTGAATTCCCAGAATGGCCAGCTACTAGGCTACTGTCTGCTTGACAGCTGCTTGCCCTTATTACCTGTGTGTCTGTGTCTAAGACAGAATAGTTTGCTGGGCCCAGAGGTGCATGCCTGTCATGCCAGCTGCCCAGGAGGCTGAGACAGGACAATTGCAAGTTTGAGTCAATCCTGGGCAATTCCACAAAAACCTTGTCTCAAAAAATTTAAAAGTGTTGGGGATGTAGCTCAGTGTCAGGGACCTTGCCTAGCATATGTGAGGCTCTGGGTTCAATCCCCAGTGTCACCAAAAACAAAACCAAGAAACTGAGACGTTGTTTTGATGGCATCCACACCTCTTCTGCAGGGGCTGTGCTCAGGGGCCCCTGTCCCTATAGTTAGGATACACACTTGCCTTTTGTGTTTCAGGTGCTCAGTGAGGCATTATGTGTGGGTTGTGGAATCCATTATGGCCCAAGTCTCATTACCCAGCACTAAAGACAGAAGGTGTCCAAGGCCAGGGATTTAGCTCAGTGGCCTAAGCGCCTGCCTAGTAAGTACGAGGTTCTAAGTTTGATCTCTGGTATTACTGTAATCCCAAATACTGTGTACAGTCTTACAATCCTCTTATTAGTTTTCCTCACAATCCAAAAAGTTGTATTTGTAATCCATTGAGATGTTATTGGAATCCCAGCAAGTTCATTTCAATCCACCACCACCAATGCAACCCACGGTGAGAGTAAAGACACCAAGACATGTTCCAAGTTAAGGGCAGCCAAGGGGTCTTAAATCCAATCCTCATGAGGACATGCGGACATGGCCTTGATCCTAGGCCTCTCCCAGAATTTATTATCTTGTGAAGAAGGGGGTGGTTCAAGGGTGAGTGACAGTGAGGAAGGCATCTCTGTAAATTGCAGAGGTAAAGATATGTAGCAGGATCAATTTACATAATCCAACTTAGGTAGCAATGGAATTGTTTTGAGGGGACTATTGCTTTGGTTTTGATATGCAAACTCTTGTAACCTGGGGAGTGGTAGCCTCTTTTCCTGAGGCTGGTACCCAGTTGACATTCTCTGATCTATTTGCTCTAACATCTCTCGAGCTCATATCCTGTACTTATCTGTATTGTGAGGAGAACACTATGCGACAGGACTGTCTGTTGGCTATGGAAATTTCATGTTAGCACCTCAGCTAGCCTTATTTGCAATGCTTAGAGCCAATTGAAGAGAGAAGGAAATACCATAGCCAACTTTTTAGGTATCAGTATAAGGAAATGAGTCTCCAAATAAAAGTCACAGTAATTGTTTTGGATTCAAAGGGAGTCACTGGAGTTCTCTCCCACATTTATCCTTCTGTTTATGTGTTGTATTAGATTTATTGATTTATGAATATTGAAGTCCTTGTCTCTTTGGATGAAGCCACTTTTTCTCTTTTTCCTTCCAAGTGATATAGGAGAATGAAACTCCCAACCTACTATGTCCGAGTTTGTGTTCTCTAAAATCAAAGAATGTATTTTAGGAACAACAGAGGTGAAGAGTGGAATATCTTTATTGAGAGAAAGCTCCTGTCGGGAGAGAGACAGAAGGGGACCCGAGCGGTTTGCCCAGGGCTTTGTCTTTTCCAGGGACTTTTATAGAGTAAAACCATGGGTTCAAGGTAGGGGAAGACTGGGAACTCACAAGGCAGATGGGCATGAGGTGGGACATCACTATAGTTAGCCAATAAGATCAATAGTTCAGGTAAAATTGATTACATTAGGGACAAATGGGGGAGCCAGTCACATAGAAAGCAGGCATTCCTGGAGCTGTGACTCTTTGCTAGGGGGATGGGAACCATTTAGGGTGTCATTCCTCAGGATATGGGTGCATTTGTATGGTCCTTTGTCTTGAGGCCTGGTCCACAGCAGGAGGTGTCAGCTTCCCGGCAGTTCCCAGGTGTCTGCACTGGCTCTGTTGAGGACCTAGCCCTTTTTCACTGCCTACAATATTTTGACTAACTCAGCTGCCTGCTACACAAGCACACCCTTTTCTCCTTGAGCCCTTCTTTTCTTTTGTCTTTTCTTCCTTTTGTCCTAAAATAAATTTCAGCCTTTCCCATTCACCCATTGTTGTGACAGTTCATTAAACAGGACAGTAAGATTCTAGACAGCGCTCCTGACCTCTGCAGCCTCCACAGCGTTTGTTCCATGGAAGGCGTCTCTGCAGCACAGAGGGTGCACTGCGTGGAGAGGTCAGGGTCCCGCAGTTTGGGTAGATCTCACACGCCTTGGGGGGGGGGGGAGACCATTTAAAGGTCTCCTGTTTATTTGAGCATTCTAGAGGTAACAAAATTAGAAGGGTAGAAAAGCGATGAGGCTTTGGCTAAGCACCAGGAATGAAGTGCGAGGTTTCACGTGAAGGACAGAACCTGGGTGATCTTTGTAGAGACTGCATTCTGCAGCTTGGCCATAGCGCTGGTTACCGACTCACTAAGCTGGGTATAGCGTTACATGCTTGTAATCCTAGCACTCTTGGAGGCTAAGACAGGAGGATCACAAGTTTGAGACCAGCTAGGGGAACTTAGTAACCTAAGAAATGAAAAAAGGTTGGGGATGTAGCTCAGTGCAGACATCCTGGGTTCAACCCCAGAATCATAAATAAATAGATTCAGTGACATAGAACTGTACACACACTGTGCCAGTTTTTAAAAATACGTGTTTTTATATTTGTGCCATAATTTTGAATGATGCAACTGTTGAGGGGGAGTTGGATGAGGATCTTAATTACATGCATGACACATAATACCTACTTATCTTACTGAGGTTTGAGTAGGGTGCAGGTGAATGAAGGTCAAGCTAGGAGATCTAATGTCCCTGCGCTCTCGCCAGAAGCACCAGAGATCTCCTGGCTTTTGTTATTTTCTACCTCTTAGGACATTGGGAGGAGGAATAATCTGGGGTCTGTTTAACATTAAGTGGGTGGAAGGAAGTGACTTCCTGGTCTCCATTGTTTCTAACTGTGTCAATTCTGCCACTAACCCTCATTGGCTTGAGCAAGAGAGTGGACCTTACAAAGACACCCTTGCAGTGCCTGCCTCCTGCAGTTCTTCTTCCCCTCTCTGTGCCTTCGCCACCACGTGCACGAGGCCAGCCTGGGAGATCTAGAGGGAAGCAGAAAGCAAAACCAACCCTGGTCAAACACGATAAAATTTACTATTTGTTTAAAGATAACTAAGGAACTACAGAAGGGAAGGAGACTTCTGATGCAAGTTCCCCTTTCCTGCTTGTTTTGCAGCGTACACTCCTGGTGCGCGGCTGAGAGGGAGCTTTGCTGAGGGTCTAGACAAAGTTGCTAGTTCCCCAGTTGGCCTACGTGCTGGATGTTGAGACTGGTTCATTTGAAAAGTCTCTCGGCCAACATTTTGTTCATTGCAACAAAAGCTTGGGTCTCAGGGCAAACGTGTCCGCTAAGGAGGGCAACTTGTGAGCAGGGCAAAAGGGCACAGACAGTGGGCACCTCGGTAGGCAGTCACAGCTTCTCTTATGACAAACTGTGCCAACACTAGCCTGGCTTCTGGATCCTGACTCTGACATAGGAGAATGAAACTCCCAACCTACTATATGTCCAGTATGACTTCATGTTCTCTAAAATCAAAGAATGGGGGCTGAGGATTTAGCTCTGTGGCTTAAGTGCTTGCCTGGTAAGTGCAAGGTCGTGAGTTCAATCCCCAGTACCCCCCCAAAAAAAACTCCCAAAAAATAAAATCAAAGAATGAATTTTAGGAAGCAACAGAGGTTAAGAGTGGAGTATATTTATTGAGAGAAGGAAGCTTCTGAGAGAAGGGATCTCAAATGGGTGGCCAGGGACTTTTTATAGAGACTTCTACAGAGTAAAATCGTGAGCTTAAATGAGTCAAACATGGGGAAAAATGGGAATTTGCAAAGTGGGCATAAGCTAGGACATAACTGTGGTCAACCAGTAAGATTAATTGCTCAGGTAAAATTGATTAAATTAGGAGCAAATGGGGGAGCGAGGCTTGGTAGTAAGTGGGCATGCTTAACAGCAGGGACCCTTCCTGTAGGGGGTGGGATGCTGACTCCTGACTTCCTCAGGGTGATAGGGAACTATTTGGACTGTGGATCCTTAGGATGTGGGTGTATTTGCTTTGTCTTTTGTCTTGAGATCTGGCCCACAGCAGGTGATTGTCTCCTCCTAGGCTGCAAGGTATCCAAACTTCTGCCCTGGCTCCTTTGAGGCCCAGCCCTGTCTGACTGCTATAATATTTCTAACTAACTCAGCTGCCTGCAACACCTCCACCACCTGCTGAGTGACCAGGCTGTAAGGTGCCTCGTAGAATGACAGAACAAAATGTCCTTAGCATACTGGAGAGAAGCTGCACCCCTAAGGGAACTGGAGTTGTGTGTACCATGGCTATTCAGGAAGAGAGGCAACTGAATTGATTTGCAGCTGATCTAAAATTCTGATTCATGGCTCATTACTTTACCATCTAAATGCTAAAGAAGCTCTTTGTGTTTCCAGCCTCCTCTCTGCTTGGAACTGTAGAGCCCTATAGCCAATGCACTGCCCAAGATCTGCACTCAGACATCCCAGTGGGATCCCCAGGCTTTTGTTTTCTTTTCATATTGGATGGAGCTGGCCAAGCCATGAGAGTGCACAAGCGGGGCTCAAACTCCCAGCCTGGGTCCCCCGGAGTGTTGGAATTAGAGATGGGCACCACCACCCCTGGATGCAGGGGATCAGTGTTAATAATGTATTTTGTGTAACCAGTGTCATTCAACTTGCAAAAAGAAATGTATGAAAATGTTAATGAGGTACTTCACCTTACAAGCAAGGAGAGGAGCGAGACCACTGGAACAGGCTTTGTGTGGGCTGTTTATTCCCTGCGGCAGGAGTGGGCTGAGCTCTGAGAAAGCAGTCAGCAGGAGGTGAGGGTAAAGACAAGCCTTTAAAGAGGCGGAGAGGAATTTGCTTCCTCAAGGAGTTTGGGGGTGGAGATGGCCCGGCTGTGCTTTTCCAAAGGGGTGCAGTGCGGATGTGGTCCCACCTCTCAGGGCAGGGAGCACAGCAACCCAGCTTCCTGGAGCCATGGGCCTGCAGCGTGGGCTTCTGTAAGGCTTTTCCTGCCAGGCATGACACTTGGTGACCCCCTTCCCTATACTAAATCTCTGAAACCTTTGTATTGTTATACATGTTGGTTTTTTTGGGTGCAGTTGAAAGACACAGACAGAGGTAAAAAGCTTTTATTGCCAGGCCAGGAGGCTGCAGGAGATTGTGAGGGCCCTCAAAAGAGACCAAGTTGGGGAGTTGCTTTTATGGAATTGGGATGGGGTGGAGACTTAGTGGACAGACCACTGTGTCTGGAGAGGATTGGAAGGCCTTTGGCGCACATACACAAGGGAAGGGGGAATTTATTTGGGGCCAGAAGAGCACGACAGTCAGTGTAGGAGACATACACTGTTGTTTGGGGGCTCAGCACCAAGTTGTTAGTGATAGGGTTTTCAGCGCGATGAAACAGCAAATATGAGATGAAAATGGCCTTTATTCCAAGGTCATGGAGAGAAGCCTAACCATAGACTGCTTGGTCACCTCTGACCGGGACATGTGGCATACAGTAGACATATAACCAGGGGTGGCGCTTAGGGTGGGCAATGATGACACACAAGTTACTGATTGGGACTCCTTTTCATGCCACTGGGAAAGGAAGTTGTCACAGGGGAAGAGGAGGTGAGTCAAGGTAAACACACTGTTTTGTCCCGCCTCTCACCTTTTTGTCCTGCCTCCCACCACAGTTCAAATATTTTAGGGCAAAACTCTTTTATTCCCATCTTTTTGTTGTTAGGAAAAGGGCAAAGTCTCTCTTGCTACTTCCTGCTGAAAGGGGGCGCCATACTGGGGCTTAGGAAGGTCGATGGGATGATGGTTGATGCCCATGTAGAAGCTGGTACCAGGTGTTTCAGCCAGGACAACTTCATCATTGGTGACTGCCCGCATCTTAGACTGGAAAAACAAAGAGACAAGGTGCTGTGAGGAGGATCTAAAAAATAAGTGTGGGGTTAGGAGGAGTGAAGTTATGAGAGGTACTTACTTTCCCCATCTTAAAGGGTAAAAATTAAAAATATAGGTAGGTAGAGCTTGTCTCTGGTCCAGAAGTTGAGCTGGAAAGAATAAGAGGGGTGGGGAGGGCCGTAGCTGTGTCACTATAAGGGAGATATGAGCTTAGGCCCTCAGGGATCTCCCGTTTGACTAAACAGCTGAGGGTAGAGAGAACGAAGACAGTTGTTCAGCATGAAGACAGTCTTACACATGATGTGGGAGTCTTTAGGAAAGACTGTCAAGAGTCCTGTAAAAAAGATAATAAAATGTAAGGAATTAGGAACCAAATTGGATAACAAAACATGACTTAGCCTGAGAGTTATGGTTATGAGGTCTTGGTGAGATGGAGATGGGTGAGTGACAGAAGATGAGATGACCACTCAGGATGGTTAGATTCAGGGTTAGGAGGGCATCACTTAGCTTGCGTGATGTGAAACCAGGATGGGAGTCCAATGACTTTGACTGCTGTTGGGGTTGCCAAAATGACCAGGTAGGGGCCACTCCACCTTGGTTGTAGTCCTGTGGATTTAGAACATTTGAGATAAATTAGATCTCCTGGGGATATGGGAGGATCTGGTTTGGTCCCTTCAGAAGGTTGAGGAAGGCAGAGATCAGCATGTTGTCGTAACAAGTATCAGAGGAAGGAGAGGATTGGGATGTAGTGAGCAAGAGGAGGGAGACTGTGGGGTAGGAAGATTGTGGAGTAAGAATGGCCTGCCATACATAAAAGTTCAAAAGGACTTAAAAATGTAGAAGCCTGGGGAAGTACCCTGAGCTTGGCTAAGGCTAGGGGCAAAAGTTGAGGTCAAGGTTGGTGTAATTCTAAAATAAGTTTTGTAAGGTGTGTTTTTACGAGGCCATTTGCCTTTTCTACTTTCCCTGAGGATTGAGGATGGTATGGGATGTGCAGGTGCCAGGTGGTGTGCAAGCTTGAGGATACCTGTTGGATGATTTGAGAAATAAAGGCTGGACCGTTATCTGACTGAATACTCTGAGGTAGACCAAACCTTGGGATGATTTCCTGTAACAGGACTTTAGTAACTACATCAGCGGTCTCCCTGGTTATGGGAAAAGCTTCTATCCATCCTGAAAAAGTTCAAACAAAGGTGAGAAGATATTTAAGAGTTTTGTGGCAGGGCATGTGAATAAAATCTATCTGCCAGTCTTGACCAGGGCTATGTCCAAGAAATTGATGAGTAGGGAAGGAAGGGGGTGCTATGTGTCCCTGAGGGGAGGGCCTAGCACAGAGCTGACAGGAGTGAGTAATCTGAAGAATGATAGCCTTTAGAGAAGAATGTGTAACTACTGGGGCTAAGAGCCTGAATAGGGCCTGTGATCCTATATGGAAACAGTTGTGTAAGTCAGTGATGATGTCTAGGGCCTGCTGATCTGGGAGAACAAGTTTTGATCCCTGGAAAATCCATCCCTGAGTGTTTTGTATGTAACCTGGCTTGTGAAGTAACTGTAGCTGCTCTGGTGAATAATTAGGCTGAGGTAGACTGTTTGGAACTAATGGGAGAAAATGAGAAGGATAGGGCCTTTGTGCAGCTAACTTGGCTTGTGAATCTGCAAAGGCATTGCCTTGAGCAATGGGATCTGCAGAATTTTGGGGTCCCCTACAATGGATAATTGCTGCCTGCTTTGGGAATAGTGCTGCCTCTAGGAGTTTAAGGATAAGAGGCGCGTTAATGATGGGGGTTCCCTGAGAGTTGATAAAACCCCTTTCTTGCCAGACAGAGGCATGGGAGTATAAAATGCTAAATGTATAATTTGAATCAGTGTATATACTTATGACTTTGTCCTTTGCTAGTGTAAGAGCCCTTATAAAGGCAGTAGGTTCTGCCCTCTAGGAGGATGTCCCAGGTGGCAGTGGATTAGCCTCTATAACTTTTGACTGGTTAACTATTGCATATCCTGCTCTTTTTTGGCTGTCTGTGTTTGTTGAACTGCCATCTATGAACCGTGTGTCAAAGGCTAAAGGGAGCGGTGCGTTACTGATGTGAAGGAAGGGGTTGGGAGGCATCTGTAAGACCTCAACACAGTCATGGTGAGGGCGGCCCTCTAAGGTGGGAAGCAGAGTTGCCACATTAAGAGGACCACTAGCTGCAGTAGAAATACAAGGGTCCTGAGAGAGGGCTAAATGTATCTGTTGAAGGCGAGAAGGGGTCATCAGGGCAGGGAGCGCCCTGTGTGAGATCAGCTCACTTAAATGATGGGGTGAGTGTACTGTAAACTTTTTAGCTTCCTGTGTCAGGAGGGCTGCAGCCGCAAGCGCTTGGAGACAGGGTGTCCATCCTCTTACTGTGTTGTCTAACTGCTTTGACAAGTAGCCTACTGCTTGAAAAGGTCTCTTTTTGTGTCCTAGTACACCTGCAGCATTGTGGCCCTGAGAGGTAGTGTAGTGAAGGGTTGGGTGGGGTCAGGAAGGGTAAGGGCTGAAGCCCTTAGGAGAGCCTCTTTTAATTTAAGAAAGAGGCATGTATGGGCATAGTGGGGTCTACAGGTTCTGATAAGGGGCCCTTAAAAGCCTTGTAGACGGGTTGAGCTAGAGCTACAAAGTTAGGAATCCAGAGACGAAAGAAATCAGCTAAACCTAGGAAAGATATAACCTGTTGCTTAGTTGTGGGCACCTGGAGATCTCAGAGAATCGCCTTACGATCTGTAGTGATGGAACGAGTGGTAGGGGTGAGAGAGAGACCTAGATATTTGACTTTTGGGAAAGCTATTTGGGCTTTACCAGGAGAGACCCTGTACCCACGACTGGCAAGAAAATTAAGGAGACTAGCTGAATGTTGCATTGCTAACTTACGGGATAGAGAACATAAGAGAAGGTCATCTGTGTATTGAAGAGTGCTAGGTTTGAGATCAAGTTCTGCAAGGTCAGCAGCAAGAGCCTGGCTAAAGAAGTGAGGACTGTCCCTGAACCCTTGGGGTAACACTGTCCAAGTAAGTTATTGAGACCTGAGAGTGTCTGGATCACTCCATGTAAACGCAAAGAGGTCCTGACAATCGGGGTGTAGGGGAGTGCTAAAAAAGGCATCTTTAAGATCTACAACTGTAAAGTGGGTGGTGGAGGGAGAGATATGAGAGAGCATAGTATAAGGGTTTGGCACCCCTGGGTGGATTGGGGTAACAGCACTACTGATTACCCTAAGGTCCTGCACTAGAGAGTAAGACCCATCAGGCTTGAGTACCAGGAGGATGGGAGTATTGTAGGGTGAATGGGCAGGTTTAAGAAAATCATTGTCTAAAAGGTACTTAATTATAGGGTTTTTAAAAATAATTTTATTTGAAGAGAAAAACAAAACAAAACAGAATAAAGGGTAGCAACAATACAGTATTCCAAGGAAAAAAGGAAAAGAACAACAACAAAAAAACCTAAAAAAATTATTGCTTGACAAATTACATACTGACTTCTTGGAAATAGTTGTTCAATTTATAAAGTTAAAACATGTAAAGTAGACATTCAAACAGTGAGACTGTCAACAGTTCTCCACAATCTGACAAAAACAGCGATATGGTCATCCATCTTACCCATGCAAATATACATGCAATTATATCAAAAGGGTAAAATTAAACACAACAAAACATAACAAAGCGGATCACAAGAAAGCAATGTAAGAGACATAAATTTCAAAACTAGACAATCGGAGATATTCACTCTCTATCATATTGAGTCTTGCTTTTGGTCCAAATAGTTGTCCATATTGTCACATACAGGGAATTCACATGAAACAACCTTGTATGGAATTGATCTGAGCAGGATGAGGAGGGCATTTTAAGTCTTCAAGACCAGACATTAGGGAATCCAAGAATGGCTGTCATAGTGTCTCTCATTCTTCTCAAAACAGCTGTCCATACCTTAATGTGTGTTGAACTTAAACAAGGCAAAGCAAGCTAAGATCACTTTGAACGAAAAGTGATAGTTTTGCTGGACTTCACATCATGACAATATGGAATCAGCACTGGGTATTGTAGTGTCTCTTTTTCTTAAAAGTAGTTGTTCATTTCAACATGTGTCATATAGTTGGCTCTCGTAAACTGTTTATAAGCTCTACACCTGCATGAGTCTCTACACATATATCTATCATTTCTGTATTAGCAGGAAAAACAAAACAAAGCAAGATAAAACAATTCCTAGAAAAGCATGAGACAGAAAAGTCACATAAAACCACAATACAAGGTGATCTACAATGGTTACCATGGTGTCTCAGCAGCCTGTAACAACATTAATAAAAACGAAGCATTGGAGACATTATAAGGCTTCAAAAGCAAGTAATAATCAAACCAGAGTAGGTATCTTAGTGAATCTTGTCATCTTCAGTGCAGTTGCCTATACACTTAGACTTGATGCTATCCATCATAACAGATTTAAATAAAATCAGTCAATACAAAGTAGCAATCTAACAAACCAGATTCAAATAAGATCAGTCATAATAAGACAGTGTAAGTTATAAAGGGCTTCAGATTAAGTTGATAGGAAATTAAGGATGATTACCATAATATGTCCTCATATTTTTGGGATATCTGACCATGTCCTCAAGTCTAACGTAAGTAGACGAACTGGAACAGCATGTAATCCATCCAAGCAGAGTGGTGAGAATAATGTAAATTTTAAATCTTGTTACCCCATTAACAATATCCTCTGCCTCCCTTTTTTAGACAATTCCTCTGCTTTCACTCCCATAGGGTGCACTGCTTGTTTTGGGTCCCACTGCCTCCCTATATAGAGCAGCTCAGTGGACCCTATCTCCTGATCTACTTTGCTTGTGTTTCTCTCTGTTACTATTTCGAGGCCCTCTATACTAGAGATTATAGCCAATCTTCTCTGCCAGATTTCTGCTATTCTATTTTTCTGCCATTGATAGTCTATTTTTCTCTTCCACTCCACTGTCTGCCTCATTCACTGAGGCCTCTCTGCCACTGTTCCTGAAATGCTCATATTCTTGTTCTCTCTCCCTAGAATGTCCTTCAGTATTTTTTGTAGGGTGGGACTGGTGGTCACAAATTCTTCTAGCTCCTCTTTGTCATGGAAGCATCTTTTTTCTCCATTAATTTCTAGAGAGAGTTTTGCAGGATACACCAATCTGGGCTGGAGATTGTTCTCCTTCAGCGCTTGAATTACTTTACTCCAAGCTCTTCTTGACCTGATGGTCTGTGTCAAGAAGTCTGCCATGATTTTGATGGGTTTTCCTTTATAGGTGACCTGTTTCTTTTCTCTGATGGCTTTTAATATTCTGTTCTTATATTGAATTTCTGGGATCTTGATTATTATGTGTCTGGGTGTAGCTCTGTTTGGGTTGTAGGTGGCTGGAGTTCTGTATGCTTCATAC
>PVJX010004132.1:0-98222 GCA_004027295.1 Dolichotis patagonum | reverse complement strand
AGGGTACATCAGTCTGGGTTGGAAGTGGTTTTCCTTTAGGATCTGAAATACTTCACTCCATGCTCTTCTTGACTTCATTGTTTGTGTTGAGAAGTCTGCTGTGATTCTGATAGGTTTTCCTTTATAGGTGATCTGTCTTTTCTCTCTAACAGCTTTTAGTATTCTGTTCTTATGGTGGATTTCTGGGATGGTGATTATTTTGTGTCTGTGTGTAGTTTTATTTTGGTTATGGCTGTTTGGAGTTCTATATGCTTCACTTATCCAAATGTCAGTTTCTCTTCTCATGTTTGGGAAGTTTTCAGCTATTACTTCTCTAAATATCCTCTTGATATCATTTGGGCTGTCCCCTTCTTTTTCATTTATCCCTATTAATCTTATGTTATTTTTCTTTACATCATCTTGCAGGTGTTGAATTGTTATTTCCTGATTCTTTGTTATTTTTAAGAGATCTTTCCTTTCCTGTTCAATGGCTGCAATCTTATCTTCAAGGTCTGAAATTCTATCTTCACTTTTGTTGAGGCAATTTTGGCAGCTTTCAATTGCATTTTTGATTTCCTATATATCTCTTTGAATCTGCTGTATGTATTCTGTTTGTTTCTTATAGTGTTCATTCAGGAATTCTATCTGTTTGATTTGTTCCTCTAATTGTTTAGCTGTGTTTTCACTATATGTGTTCACTATGTTTTTCACTATTTTTATCATTTCTTCTTTTACCTGGGCAAGCATTTCTGATTTGAATTTCTCCATAGCTTCCCCTAGTTGCATCTTTATTTCATTTGATATCATTTCAGACATTTCAGGTGTATGGCTTCTTTTTTCTTCTATGTACATGGCTCCTAAGCTTTCTTGGGGTTGGCTGGAGTTTTGAGCCTGCCTTTTGGTCTTTCCTTTTGTCTTTTTTCTGTATTTCCTTGCTTTGAGCGGAGTTCCAAAGCTTCATCTGGATGTGTGGCGAGTTACCCCCTGCACCCTCAGTTCCTGGAGCAACGCTGGCTCGCCCACAGGCTCTTGGCTCCCTAAATTGCAAGGTGGAAGCTGGGTCTCCTGAACTGGGACCTGCAGAATCTTAGGCCACAGTCCCGTGTCCAAGGGGGTAAGATCTCAACCGCCGGGAGTGCTGGTTTTAAGCTCTCCCCAGGCCAGCCCACACCGGGCCATCAGGCTGCCAGCTCAGCCTCTGCCTCCCGAACTGAGAGAAGGCCGCTGAGCATGTTTCACTAAGGCGGTGGAGCTTCCAGGACTCGGTCCAGTGTACCGGTAGCTATCCAGAAGCTCAATTGCCCGGAGCCCAGGTCACCAGCTCTCCACCGGTAAAGTAATTTCATAATGAACAGAACAGTATTTTTGGAAATGAATGTATTCACACATATCATTTTCCAGAGGCTTGAGGCTTACTCTTTATTTAAAAACTGTTTGGTGGGAAAATTCTCCTAAAGTGTATTCCCCTACCCTCACACCTAGCACAGCTGAGCTGCTAACCTGGTTTTAACGCTAAGGTCTGGTTCTCTGAGTCTTGAATCCTCTAGGGCAGATTCGAGGGCTGGTGGGCTGCCTTTGGAAACCATGCCTCTGTTCTCTGTATGAGTCATCTCTTACCTAAAGCTGTGAGAACACAGAGCCCTTGCTCTTATGGTAAATGGGATTATAATTACTCTGTTGTCTGCGTTTCTAGCCTAGAACAGATAAGAAGCATGTGGGTAGCTGAGGACCAGATTCAAGCCATGGCTGGCCCTGGCC
Source organism: Dolichotis patagonum (assembly GCA_004027295.1). Classification (NCBI taxonomy): domain Eukaryota; kingdom Metazoa; phylum Chordata; class Mammalia; order Rodentia; family Caviidae; genus Dolichotis; species Dolichotis patagonum. The sequence goes on along the minus strand of PVJX010004132.1, from coordinate 96,485 downwards.
TGTTTCTGACAATAATCCTATCTTACTCTCTGCTCAGGGTCCACGTGGGCTCCTTAGAAGGCCAGTGGTAAAGGCAGAAATGGAGGTGGTAGTGACTTAGAACTGTGTGACATTTTAAAGCAGTAGATCACGTCACTGAATCCTTACCCATGCTGTGTGTCAGGCAGGGATAAGCCTGTCATCCTCTATCTCATTTATTCACTAAGCAAAATGTCACCGACTAGCTCCATGTGCTAGATACTGCTCTAAACCCTGGAAGACCTCAGGGAAAAAAACAACAGAACTCTCCCCTTTGTGTCATTTCTGTCTTGGGAGACAGACAGAAAAAAAAAAAAAAAACAACTAACCAACCAGATCAATCAATAGACAGACAGACAGACAGACAATAGACAGATAGAGCATCCAATGGAAGCAGTGCTTTGGAGAAAAGCAAACAGAGAAGGGGAGGTAGGGAGTGCTAGGGCAGAAAGTTGGAGCTGCTTTACACAGGTTGAGGAGGGATGAGCTGAACACAGAACTGGAGGAGAGCAGGGAACCATCCAAGCAGATTATGCAAGGGAAAAGCATAGAGGCCAGAGAAAATAGCAAGTGCAAAGGTCCTGAGGTGGGTGTGGTTGAGCTCCAGTGAGGGAGGAAGAAATGAGAATGTGGGTCATTGGAGGTTCTTGGGAGAACTTTGGCTTTTGCTGTGAAACAGAAGAAAGTGACATTGGAAGGTTTTGAAGCAGAGAAGTGGTAGGCCCTGGCTTACATTGAGACAGCATCACAGTGACTGCTCTAGGAAGAACAAAGGGCCTAAGGATGACAGAAGAAGGGAAATTAGTCAGGGAGTCACTAACTTTAGCCTGAGGGAGACAGTCCTTGGACTGGGGTGGCTGTGTTGAGATGAGAAGGTACTGGATTTACACACATTTACCTCTCCAGGATTTTTGGCCCAGTCAGTGAAAAGAATAGTATTGCTGTCTGTGGAAACGGCAAAAGTAATGGGAGGGGCAGATCTGGAGGGGAAGCTGGTGTCTTTTGTTTCGGACGTGCTGACTTTGCGAAAGGTTTCACGCAATCAAGTGGATTCATCAGAGAGACGGTGGCCGTGTGCACATGGGGAGTTTCCCACAGAGGTCCGAGCCTCGGTGAGCTTTGCATTCACTTGGCGGTGCTGCATGAAAGCTCCCGAGCTCAGCAGAATCAGCTGGAGAGCGAGTGAGAAGCCCAAGGGCTCAGCCCACCCTGGTCCCATGGGCTACTACACCTGGGAAATGCAGCTGCCTGACTGGGGCGGGGTGAGGAGAGTGTCTGGGGACCTCTGGTCTTGTGGTGGCACAGAGGAATAAGGGCACAGTGGGGTCAATCCCAGTTCTCCTGAGATGGCACCAAGTGCAAGGCTGCGGGAGAGGGGAAGCCAGAAGCCTGCCGAGGTGCGTGGCATCCACTGCCCTGGGACAGGGGCAAAAGTCAGGGCTTCAGCACACACTTTGGCTTCACTGTTTAACCCCTCAAAAAAGAGCTTCTAAGTTTACTATTATCCCGCTCGTGCAGGCGACAAAACTGGATCCTAGGGATTTAAGTGATCTACTTGAATTTACTGTGTTACAAAACCAGAGCTGGGAGCGTGGTGAGGGTGGATGGCTCTGGGTCTGGTGCTGTTTCATGTTCTGTAAGCGTGTGCGTGCGTGTGTGTGTCTGTGTGTGTGTGTGTGTGCAGGCTGTGTGTGGAGCGGCCATCAAGTCCACTTTATGTGTCTATCAATAATCTTACAGCCACCTGGAATCTAGATAATATGCTTCCGATTTTACAGGCAATGCAATTAAACTGTAGAAGGATTCCTTCCTTTGCTGGCATCCTAGGTGCCATTAGAGGTGACTGCTTTGACCTGTATCCCTGCTGTCTTGGTTACTTTTTTCTCCCTGCTGAGACAAAATACCTAACACCCAAAATTAGGAAAGGAAAGGTTTGTTTAGCTTACAGTTTTTGGAGGCCTCAGTCCATACTCAGCTGGCTCCAAGGCAGGGTGGTGTGGCTGCCAGGCAGCCATTCATGGTGGTCACAGGTGACAAGAGTGAAAGGACAAAAAGGACAAAGTGCCTTCTTCCCTCTCTCATATAGTATGCTGGCCCCACCCCTGGGTGGGTCCAGCACTCATACCGCCAATCCCAGCACCAGACTATGAACCAATCACAAATGCTAGACTCAGTTGCCTCCATGACTGCATGAGGGTTCTGGGGGATACTTAAGCCATACACCTCCCACTCCACCATCCTAATGAACCACCCCCTCCTGCTCTTTATGCAGTCCAGATACTTTCTCTCTTCCTGTTTCCATGGCCCTGTCTCCTCTGCAGGCCTCACCTGACCTCATTTGCCTTCTCACCTCCACTTCAGCAACTGGCCCATTATGGGGGTAGAAATGGTCCTAACCACTGCCCTTCTGTTCAGGCTTCTTTGCTTGGCTCAGGCCGCTCAACACAAAGCAGCCTCCAGCTAACCCAGCCGCTGGTCGTGAACCCAGGCAAGATTACCCAGGCCTGTCCCAGAGCTGGGTAATGACATGCTCAGCCCAAGGACCAGTGTCAAATGAGCGGTGCTTGTCACAAGCCACTCAGCATGGGGTGGGCTGCGAAGTGTAGAAACGACAGAACAGAGGTCTCCTACCGCTTCCTATCCTTGCCACCATCAGCTCTCTTCCTACATTTTTCCCCAGGAGCCGAATATTACTCAGTGTTTTCTCTTAAACCAGCCATGGAGCCAGGCATCATGGCTGACCCCTCTGATCTTAGCATTCAAGAGGCTGAGACAAAAGGCCTGTGAGTTCCAGGCCAGCCTGGGTTACATGAGACCCTACCTCAAAAGCAAAACAGCAACAGACAAACAAGCACCAGCCAGCCAATAGATTTATACTTTCTTTAGGTCACTGCAAGCACTGGCATTTTACCATCTTGAGATATTTTTGCAGAGCACCTATCATAAGCCTTCTGCATGCACGATAAAGAAAAGGAGAAGGTGTTTTATAGTTTCAGATCTGGGCCAGACTAGGGTATTGAAGCAAGGGTGAGAGGAGAGATGTGAGTGTCGGAAAAGGGAGCTCTTTTAAAATTAGTTAGTATTTATTTTGATCAACCAGTAGAAATTTTTCTATACATTTATTGCAGACAACATGTTCTGAGAAAGAACACTTGCTTTTCTCCAGAGACAGCTGCTTGGGAGGAGAAGCTAGGTGAAGACACGGGGGAGATAATGAGACAGAGGAGGGGGCACGCAGAGGCTGTGTGTGAGTGTAGGAGCACACACAGGCAGGGCTTGCTCCATGTCCTTTTCAGCACCCGTCACAGGCATCGCTAATCGACTCCCACACTCTTTCCTGCTGCTCCTGGATGCAGCCTTAGTCTACCCGTCCTAGATTCAATCCTTCTCAGGCCATTCAGATCTTGAAATGAGACTAATCACCAAACTGATGGGTAAATGAGGGAAGAAACACTGTGCATGCAAAATCTAGGAAGTGCCTGGAGACAGAGGATCCATTACTACAGGTGTGGAAGGAGGGAAGAGAGACACAGATGTCAAACCAGAAAGGTAGGTGGAAATCAGACTGCAGAAATGTGAGCAAGGCAGTGATCTGGCTTGCAGTGCAATCCTGTGTTTCTCTAAAGCTTAAGATCAGTAGAAAGCACGATTTATTTTCTCACAGTAAACATATCCACGCACTGAAAGGTTTACCATTTATAAACAAGCATTTCACACATACCACTCATTTAGTCCTAAAACAACCCTACAAGAGAGATACCCACAATTCCCATTTTATAGATGGAGAAATCAAGGCACTGGAAGGTTAACTGATCCAACAACCTAGACAGCAATTGATTGAATCCAGTTTATAGCTAGATTTTTTAGCTCTAAAGGTTCTTTGGGGACCAGATCCATGTGGGACTTATTTTTTAACAACTCACTTCTCCCCCCCAAAAAAATTTATTAATAATATAAATAATATACATCAGGCCCTCAGTCTTTGCTGCTATCGGGGACCTCTGCTTCTGGCTTTCACATGTCTAAGGGTCCTCTCCATTAAACGGCCAAAGCATGTTATTTTACTGTCGGTCTTGCGGTGACAAGCCCAGGACAGCGTGAGCGCTCCGTGTGTACCAGGCACAGTCGTAATACGCTCTCCACCTGGGCGGGCTTCTTCAGCCATCGCAGCGCAGCCTCCGCGGGGCTCAGAAAGGCCCAGAGCTCACCCGGAGATGCACAGCGCAGTCCCTGGGCTGGGTCCGCAGGTCCCTCGGGTTCCCCACTCCGTGGGCCCACGCACGAGGCTTCCTCCCTCCCCTCCCACCCCATCTTTGCAGGGAGCTGTCCTGCCACCCGGCCTTCCTTCTGAGCTCCCAGCGCCGCCCGCTCTCCCCGCCCCCGCAGGGAGGCTGGATTTGCAGGGTTCCGCTGGGGTGTTTTGTGTGCGGTGACCAGGGGGCACACATTCGGTTAGAGTTCGGCCTGAATAAGGGGCTCAGGCCTTTAGTCTGCGGCTGCGGCCGGGAAAAAAGCTAACTGACCCAGAAGGGGATTGAACTTGTGACCTAGGCCGTGCAGCGCCGGGCTCTGTGCGCTGGGCTGCAGGCGCCGCCGCTCCAGAGGGCAGCGGACGGACGGGAGGCCGCTCTTGCATCTTAAATCCGGCCCCTGCTCTCCCCGACGCCCCCCGCCTCCCCCACCCCCGGGCTGGAGGAGGTTCACGCAAGAGCAGAGAGAAGAAAATAAATCGAGATTTAAATTCATGCCTCTGGACGCGCAGCTTAGCCTGCTGAACTTGCCTGCTTCATCTCTGCCACCTCCATTCTGTGATTTATTTCAGGCGCTGGCCCTCTGTGTCTGTGTAGAAATCCCCTGAATGCCTTCCCCCAGGGCAGTCAATGCGTCTCTCTGAAGTTTAGCGCCGATCTGATGTGTGCAAAGAGATGAAAAACGTACATTTTCAAGTCTGCCCAAAGCTTCCAGCCAAAAGGAAAAAAAAATTGCCCATTCCCCTTTTTCAGCCCTCGCACTTCAAATGCTAATGAAAAGTGTGTTGTCTTGGGTCTTGAATAGGTCTAAAATGCTCTGGTTTGGAAGTATTTGCATACCCTCCTGAATAGGGAGGCGGCCAGCAGAGAGGATTAGGGCTGAGCGTCCCCCTCCAAAAAGAGCTGACAGAACGTCGCGGGTCGCAAAGGCTGACTGCAAAGCGAGGGCCGGGTCTGTCCGCAGACTCATCCTTCATCCTGGCCTCCTTGCTCCCTTGCAAGTGTTTGGTGCTTTCTTTAAAAAAAAAAATGCACAGAATAACAGAAACACCCCAACTAAGAGAATTTACCCAAAAAGGGGGAAAGCCCTGTCTTTCTAAGGCTTCAGTGTTTCTCTAACTTCGCAGCTCACCACATGCACTGAGCTTCAGCAGGAACCATTCTGCATTTTCGAACTTCACCGAATACTGTTATCACTATTCTTTCTGCTTCTATGCAGTTCTGTTATGGCTCTGTTCTCTCAACTCTAGGCAGTTTCAGAAAGTGCTGTTTTGATTTGCGAACTACTCTGCCTTTCCTCTTTAAGTAGATCCTCCCCGTAGTCATAACAAGCGTCATCAGGCATGCACTTACTATCATTAATTCCTTAGGATCCCTTTCGCCCTGGTTTGTCAGGCTCAGAGGGTTTAGCTATCAATTTTCCTATTTTAGCAATTTGGAAATCATCAGTTTAAAACCATGTCAGAAGTGCATGAATTTTTCAGTTTCTCGCCGAACATGCAATTGATTTAAATATTCATTTTTAATGAACATCTAGGTTCCTAAGATATTTTCAATAGAATTTAACATTTCCAAATTGGTGCTTTGTTGCATTAATGTCCATTCTTTGGTCAGTAGTGAAGATTAAACTTTTTTTTTTTGTTTCCTGTACAGATTTTCTCTCAAATGAACTGTTTTTATACCTATTCTCTGTCTGCTCATGTACCACGATGCAGTGTTCTATGAACTGGAATGAGTGTTTGCAAACTATAACAAAAGCGTCATATGCAAATACATTGTCCCTGTATTTATTATTTAATTGCAGTATTTGCTTGTTTTTCACAGTTGTGGTGATTGAATTCATGGTCTTTGCACTGAGCTATGTGGCTAAAAAAAAATTTTTTTTTAAATTTAAGACAGGGTCAAGCCAGGTCACGAAATTGCCCAGGCTGGGCTTGAAATTGCAATCCTCCTGCCTCGGCCTTCAGGATACAGTTTTGTTCTTAATTGTTGTATAAGCACATTTCAGTCTTGATATTTTCCAACCCTGTGTTGTCGTTTGCTTTTTCCAACAGCGGTACATGTGGAATATTGAGCTGACATCCAAATGCAAGACAGTGGATCAGCTTGTCTACTGGAGCTGAAGGTGGAGCAGGGTTGGTGACAAGTACGAGTCAGCCTGGTGGAAAGAATCAGGCACAACACACACACACACACACACACACACACACAGAGCTATTAATGGGTAGGTACAAGTTTTCCTTTTAAAAAAAACTTATTTAAAAACTTTGCAAAACTCTTTGTTGTGACTTTATGAGCATTGTAAACATTATGCACTAAAACAGTTTTACTTTATTTCAGAAACTTCCTAAAAGCACACTTGATTTCTTGTTATAACCACCATACATCAACCCAAGAAGGGGTGGAAAGAGAAAAAAAATTACTGGAAAAAAACCTTATTCTTGAAATGCTACATTCATGATCTTCCTGCCTTTCTTTGGGCAGCTAGGTTGTCTTGGTTACTTTTCTCTCATTGCTGGGACAAAATACTCAAAACTCGAAAAGGAAGGAAGGGTTTATTTAGCTCACAGTTTGTGGAGGTTTCAGTCCATAATCAGCTGGCTCCAAGGCAGGGTAGCAAGGTACAGGGACAACACTTTAAGGCAGCAGCCAGCAAAAACAGCCAGAATAAAAAGCAGGGAAAACAAGCCTCTTCTCCTGCCTTATATTGTATGCAGACCTGCCCCCCACTTCCAGGGTGGGTGTAGCACCCACAAAGTCTCCTTGCCCTCCTCTTACACAGGATGAGGATGTTTACGAATTAAGAGCCCTGGCCCCCTGCTGAGTCTAATTTTAGTTAAACTTCTAAACTCTCAAGTTGACACACTGTATCAACCATAGCGTGTTTTTATAGAACTTTATTGATTTATCATTTATCTACTTCGATCATCCATCTATTCATCTATTGATCGATGGATCCAGCTGTCCTTGTGTTCTCGGAACAAGGTGGAAGAGTAGGAAACGAGCAAGGAGAGGAAAAGCGGCTGAGATCGCAGTGGTGTGATGTGGGAGAAAAGGGAACTGAGAATAGCGCAGTGCACTGGAGACCACTGTAAAGGCTTCCAGATCTTCTCCTAGTGAGACAAAAACCTGAAAGGGCAAAGATTTGCACTGTCTTTTAACAGGCTCGCCTTGGCGGCATGTTAAGAGGAGGCCGTAGCAGAGCCGTGGGGCTGTGGGATGGGTCGGAGCAGGGGACTCACTTAGCTGATCTGAGAAACGCGGGACGGTCTGGTGGTGAGAAGCAGTCCTAGTGTCCACATCTGAGGGCAGCATTCCGAATATTCCAACGTAGTTTGAAACAACCTGTGGTGATAGAACGGCTACGGCTATGGAGAGTCAAGATGACCGTAGGATTATGCAATTGCAACATCTAGAAAAATTGGAGCTGCCATTACAGTTGATGCAGAAATCTGCAGGGTAGGGTCTTATGAGAATGACTGGAGGTTCCATTGGGAACACCAAGTTTGAAAATACGGGATAAACACAAGGATATAAGCACCCAGGATACATCTAAGGTATTGGCATTGAAAAATGTAGATTTGAAAATAGTCATATATCATCCGTAGCCCTTTTCTTACAAATGGCTAAAGTTTATCCTGCTTTAAGGAAGAGCAGTACCCCAGGGTGTGTACATACCAGATTTGCTTTATCCACTCGTCTGCTGAGGGACAGATAGGCTGCTTCCAAGCTATTGCCAATTATGCTGCTGTAAACATGAGTAATATGTATCGCTGAAATACGGTGTCGTTAATTCTTTCAGGGAGATACCTAAACAAGAGAAGAGCTAGGTCAAGCAGAATCTCTAGTATTGGTTTCTGAGGAATCTCCGTACTGATTTTCATAATGGCTGTACTAGCTTACATCCCCACGTACAGTGCAGAAATGCTCTTTCTCCCCTGCAACGTTACCAGCACTTGTTGTTAATTTCTTAGTGGTAGCCATTGTTTCTGGAGTCAGCTGTAGTCTCAGAGGTGTTTTGATTTGCCTTTCTATATTGACCGGAAATGTTGAACTTCATGTACTTACAGGCCATTTGCATTTATTCTTCTAAGAAATGTCCATCTCACTTGCCCATTTTTTTAATGAGTCTTTTGTTTTGGGGGCCTAAGTTTTTGAGTTCTTTATGTATTTTAAGTATTAGTCCTCTGTCCAAGGCATAGCTGGAAAATATTTTTCTCTTCCTGTGTAGATTATCTCTTCATTCTGTTGTTTTCTTTACTGTGAAGAAGCTTTTTAATTTGATATGGTCCCATTTGTTGATTCCTGGTGTAACATTTTTGTGCAGGTGGAGGTCTTTTCAGAAATTCCTTGCCAATGCCACTATCTTGAAAAGTTTTGCCTATTTTATCTTTCAGCATATTAAGTGTTTCTGTTTTAATATTTAGATCATTAATTTACTTTTATTTTAGTTTAGTGTGTTGTGAGAGATGAGTCGAAATTCTATCTTCCTGCATGACCAGTTTTCCCAGAACTGTTTGCCAAAGACTCTCTTTCCTCCAGAGTAAGTTCTTGGCCCCTTTGTCAAAGACCAGGCAGTTGAATGGGCCTGGAGTTGTTCCTGCATCTTCTATTCTCTTCCATTCATCCTCATTTCTGTATTTTTGGTTTTGCTTTGCCAATACCAAACTGTCTTCCTAGTATACTTTAAGTCTGGGATTGTGATGCCTCCTATTTGGCTTTTGTTTTCCAGGACTGCCTTTGCTATTCTAGGTCTCTTCTTGTCATGGTTTATGTCGGTGGCCCCCAGGCCTAATGTATTTGCATTGTGCATTTGTGATTGGTTCATTGTCTAGCGCTTGGATTGGTGGTGTCAGTGCTACACCCTCCTAGGGGGTGGACCCAGGATGTGATGTAATGGCAGGAAGGAGGTGTGACTCTCTCTTGCCCCTTTCCAGCTTGCTGTTTGCAGCTGCCATGAACTGCGGCCCCACCATGCCACCCTGCCTTGGAGCCAACTGAGTATGGACTGAAACCTCCAAAAACTGTAAGAAATAAACCTTACCTTTCCCAACTTTGGGCATCAGGTATTTTGTCTCAGCAACAAGTGAAAAGTAACTAAGACATTTCTGGTTCCAGATGAGTTGTAGGATTTTTTCCTAGTTCTGTGAGAAATGCTATTGTATGTTGATTGGTACTGCATTAAATCTGCATACAAGGTTTGGGACTATGGCCATTTCTATAGTGTTGGTTCTGCCTATTCGGAATAGGGGATACCTTTCCCTTGTCTGCTGTCTTCTTTGATGCCTTTTTCAGAGCACTATAGTTTTTGGTGTAGAGATCTGTTGCCTCCTTGGTTAGGTTAATACCTAAATATTTAATTTTTCTTGATTCTATTGTGAATAGTATTGTTTCTCTAATTTCTTTATTGGTGTACAGGAATGGTATTGATTTTCAATTGTTGACTTTTCATCTTGCTATGCTACTGAATTTGGTTATTAGTTCTAGGCAATTTTTTTAGACTTCTATGCAAAGAATCATTTAATCTGCAAATAGCAATAATTTCACTTCTTCCTTTCCTAAGTCGAGTTTTTGGTGGTAGCACATGCCTGTAATCCCAGCACCTCTTATGTGAATTCTAAAAATAGTAATCATAAATATTGGAAATAATATAAGAAACAATTACTTGAAGGTCCTAGAAAACCACTAATTCTCATATTGTGGAGAGGGACTGACTTGTGGAGAAAGGAAATAGTACTGGGTGAGCTGCTAATTTTATTGCACTACATGCAGTTCTTAATTTAAAGAACTGGATGACATTTCAGAGTAATTATAGAGCCAGAAAATGAGAAAAGATTCATTGGATGAAGTAAATAGAGACAGAACTCAATTTTTTGAGTATGAACTCTACGCAACTCTCTGGCAACTGATGAACCATTTATGTGTGGAGCGAACTCTTTAATTAAAGAGTTTATCCAGTTAAAAAGTCTGCTGTAAAGCTTTAGCTGGTCCCAATGCAGGGAAAAAGGTTTGCTGTTTGAGTTCAGCCCAGCCCCAGGCTAAAGAAGAAACAAACAAACCAATAAATCAATACTTTTCAGAGAAATACAGCACCATTCAGAGTCTGCAAAATGCATCCCTCTTAGTTTTGGGGATATAATTCAAGATTATTTGGTATTTTAAAAAATAAGAAAATATTCTCCTTTCTTTTTTTCATGCCTGTATCTTATAATCTGAACAACCACTTTGAAGATAACAAGACACAATATATTAATCTATAATAAGTATTAATCTCCTATTATTTTGTCTTGAAATTCTGTATCAAAGTTTTTATTCTTTTTGTTCTTAAAAAAAAAGAAAACACAACTCATAATAAAATTAAGGGAGATTGACTCTGAGGTAATCAAGATTTTGTGATTATTCAGTAACTATTTTAAAGTAGCTATTAAAATGACAGAAATCTCATAGAAATCAAAACTATAAAATTCAAATGAAAATTTTATAACTGAAAAATATAATGCATGGACTAAGAAGTCATGGGTGGGTTTAACATCAGATTAAAGATGAAAAAGAGTCAATTTAAAGATAAGTCAATGTAAATAATCCAATATAAATAATAGAGATAAACAGATTTTGAAAATTAGCATAGCTTCAGAGACTTGTGGTTTATTCAAAGTTCTTACATACACACAAAGTCCCAGAGAAAAGGAGAGATCAAAAATGGTATAAAATTATTCAAAACATAATAGCCAAACTTCTTCCAAATTTAGAAAATCACAAATGTACAGATTCAAGAAAATATGTAACTACCAAGCAGTATAAATAAAGAGGAACTCATACCTAAAGACACCACGGACAATGAAAACCAAGTATAATAAGAATAATTTGAAGAGATCTATAAATAGATTTATATCTAATCTATATATGGAAATAGACTGATTTTTCCTTCGCAGTTCCTTAAAAATTCATGGGACTATCCTTCAAATGACAAAGTTACATAACATAAATAAAGTTCTTAGTACATTCTTTTCATTTTAGTGTTAGTAAAATAACTATAAAATAAAACACAATGCAAATGTATCCATCAACCTTTATTATTCTACACATTTTGTATAATAATACTTTAGCTCACCATAGATCATGAGAAGAGTGTATATTAGAATTTTCAGTGTAAGAGGTATAAATTAAAGCTAATGTATGAATGAAAACAGGATTCTAAAATCTTTACAGTTCTTTGCCCTTCAACTCTTCTTCCCTATCTTATTTACAAAGCTTTGTCTCCATGGGGGCAAAAAAAGAGGCACCAAGATGTATCATGCAGAAGTACAAATTTCCTATGATGAATTTCCTATGTGATCAATATGTATATTTAAATTGTATAAATAAATTTAATAATAAAAATAAATAAAAATAAAATTTTTACAATTAACTTCACAGAAGTCAAGGTAGAAGAATATAGAAGAAAAATGGAGGGACTAAACAGAAGAAAATTGCAGTACAATAGGAAAATCCAACTCTATTAATAATAATTTAGGTCTGGGATATTGTTCAGTGGTATAGTACCTGTCTGGCAAGCAAGACACCCTGAGTTTGAGCTGGTACCAGAAAATAGTAACAATAATAATAATAATAATAATAATAATAATTTAAACAGCAGTGAACTAAAAACTTCAATTAAAAGGCAGGGACTGTCCAATCACATGAATAAACAAGACTCAACTGTTGATATCTACAAATGATGCATTTTAGATATAAAAAATATATAAAGAAATAAAATAATAGGTACACATTGCCAACAATAAACTTAAAACAGGAAGTCTGTACTAAACACCTAAATGAGAAACTGTGTACATACTCCAGAACTAGCTTGGAGTTTCAGCTTTACTTTTCTGATCAACCTTTGGGTTGGTGCATTAATAGGCAATGTTTCTCTAGTGAAGCAAAACCAAGATGTTATATTTATACAAAGAGATTTACATAAGGAACTGATTTGCAGAATTATGGACCAGTAAGTGAAAATCTGCCCTGTGGGTTAGCCAGTTAAGAATCCAGGAGGGTTGATGGTGATGCTCCAGTCTAAAGGCCAGCTGCGGACACCCAGAAAAGCCAGTTATACACATGACATCTAAACTCACTTGTCAGAGACTGCCCCTCTCAGACCTGGTGGCCAGTGTTTTTGTTTTATGCAGGACTCCAACGGATCGGGTGGAGTCAATGCACCCACGAGGGAGGCTGTACAGTCTGCTTCCTTAGCTTAGCATTCACCTATTTAAATGCTAACCTCATCCAAAAATACTTCTCAAATTAACATATAAAACTAAGTGTCTCATATAGTAGTAATCCCTATCTTTACCACTTTCAAACATCTTCAGTTTCCTGGTAATCCCATGTATTAATCAGCTTTTCAGTTGGTGAGATATAATACCCAACACCCTCAACTTAAAGGAGAAATTTAATTTGACTTCTGGTTTCTGGGGATTCAGTTCATGGTCCATTGGCTCCAAGGCAGGAAAATCATGGTGGAGCAAAGATACTTAGTTTACAGAAAGTAGAGTAGAGAACAGTGCCAGAGAGAAAGGGGTCAGGGGACATACATAATATCCAAGGTCATACCTTCACGACCCACCCAGACAAACTCCAAAGTCACTAATCCTCCAGGAGCCTCCAAAGCTCATCGAGGTGAAATCCACCTCGACTGTCACACCACGTTTGGGTTATTCCAAAGTCTGGTGACAGTATTAAGAAAAGGAACTCGATAGCTGTAAGGTCCTGAGTTGCAGTCCTGACACTTCAGGAGTTAAGGCAGCTCTATTCAGCTCTTTGAGCCCACTTGCTTCATCTGTGTAACTAAAACAGAAACCTCCTTGAGATATGCAATTGCTAAAAAGATTAAAATATATAACACACCCTCTGCAGTATCTGTCGCATGAGAAACATTTAATATGTGCTTGATTCTCTTCTGTACTTCCTACTTTCAGTAATTTTCAAATGCCAGAAGATATTATCTTTGGATTCTTGTTCTTTGTCTTATTTAGGAATTAATTAGCTGTGAGCTAATAAAAATTTGTTGGAATTAGCTCAACTAAAAATATCTGAGAAGCGTGAAGTGTTACAGTGTTATCAGAAGCGCCCTCACCTATTTCTTCCAAAATAAAATCAGGTGCAACTGAGCCTCACTGACTGAACTGTGGGGGCTGACAGCTGTGGAGCCACCCACCAACTTCCTCGGGGAGTAGCAGCCTCCTGCTACCATTTTTGTTCCCCTTTCAGTCCAGTTTCATCTAGTTTTGGCTTCCTGCAGGCCTGACTCAGCCTTCGCTGGCATGACCATTGACTCAAGGGTGAGAAGCCTACTGGCGCCATGCTGGTCAGTAGATCTTCTAATGTTGATTAGGTGCAACATTAATGGTTTAATCAGAGGCCTGCCAGTGTAGACGGTAGTGGAAATAATTTCTGTGCAATAAACATTCCAAAGTAACGTTGACCACTGTAACATGTCTACATTTGACTTGCTATATCCCAATACCATGGATTGGGTGACATTTCTCACAGCTCCGGAGCCTGTGAAGTCCAGTGTCAAAGAGGGGAGCGTATCACACATGGCCACTTTTGCTTCCTCTCATGGCCTTTCCTCATTGTGTGCACAAGTGGAGCGGGTGGGTGCGAGGACATCCTAAGGGCCCCAATCTCGCCTTAGTAACCCCTAAAAGCTCACCTCCATGTATTCATCACTTTATGAGGGTCAGGATTGCAACATGGGATTTTAGAAGGTAAAAAAAGCATCCCATTTCTCTTTCTCACCTAAAATACTGGTTATTTCTTACACTGAGGGGAGGTGAGTGTATTTCACTGTGTCCAAGATTTTCTTTCCCTTACATTCCTTCCACAGAGGAAATTTCTGCTTTCCCTAGAAAATTATGGTTTATTTCCCAAGCTGAGATAGCGAGCGTCCCCTTGGTGACCTTCTTTTTAATAAGATACCTTTTAAAATGCTTAAGATGAAATTCTCCCAAGAGGCAGAGCCCTGTATGCCTATTTTCTTACGCATTTCTCAGCCACTTAATTTAATTATGTCATCTCATTGCTCCACATACTCTTGGGGAACCCTGGGATAGTGACCCATGTAGAATTCTTTGCCTCCCAAATATCTCATTTTCTTCTTCTCAAATTATAACTCTCTACACTTTTAATACCTATTTCAAGGTGGTTATGGGAGCACTGACCAAGTACAACAGAGACGTACAGAGTTATATGGTAACTTTTACCAATAATTAGGGTAGGAAGAAAAATATCTTTTTCTCAAAAATTTGTCTTGTGGTCTGCATTGTTCGTACACCGCCATTTATCTTCCCTGGGCTCCATGAACAGTTGTTTTTTTCTTAAACCACAGAGCTTATTAGCTGGGCAGGTTGAAAATTTTTCAGCTGTAGCCATAATTTTTATTGGGAAGAAAGATGCCAGGGGTAAAATTATTCATTCTAGAGTATACAAGGCCAAATTGAATCTGACATTTAATTGTAGGAGACCAAAGGTTAGATGGAAAAGATCTACACACTATGCAAATATATTTGTAGTGTTTCTGTGTAACCTTCATAAAGCTTGACCCTTTCTCCCTTAAGTAATGCGCTGGGTCTCGAGATAGCCTCATTCGATTAGAGCCGTACTTCCTTTTCTGTAGGCATCTGAAGAGTTCGCTCAGAGCCGTCAAATGCTGGTGCATTATTGACACTGCTGCACAGCAGTGCAGTCGGATTCATTTATCAGTCTTTGCTTGGGCACTGAGCTAACTGAGGGGCTAAATTATCTCTGGCCCTCAGAACCAGATGGTGAGTTCCTTGGAAAGGGGAAATATGGCCTCGGGTCATTATTGGAAAGTTATCTCCACACCTGCTGCGGCCAATGGAATAGGAAGATAAAAAAGAGAGAGTGCTACACTCCCCCCCACCCCAGTCCCAAACAAAGACTCCACAGGCAGAATCAAATTCAGCATGAGGCACAGAAGCCATTGCCACTTTTGCTTATATGTCCCAATGGACCCCAAATCTCTCCAACACTAACTCGCTATATATGCAAGAAAAGAAAATTTAGGTGAGCTATCAGTTTCCATGCAGGTGCAGAAGCAGGTCTTGGCTTCTTCTGGTTGTTATGAACCGGCAAGGTCAAAGGCAGAGAAGAATGTGGGGGTTTACTGGGGCATTGTTAAATAGAGGGAACAGCTCCGCATCAAAGGTGGGGATTTACAGTGCCTGGATAGTGTTTCTAGAAGGGAAAGTGGAAGCTGTGGCCAGAATTTCACTTCTTGCACTGCTGGGCTTTTCTGGCTTGCCTGTGGCTGTTAAAACACACACACACACGATATATAAAGATAGATACACTAGTGATAAGATGCTATAGATTCTGTCGGTCTCTTGATGTTATTAAGAGAACGATTCATTTTTTTCTCACTTTAATATCTATCTTTGATGGTAAGGATACAAAAAAAAAACCCAAAGAAGACATGACTTTGTTTCTAAAGAAACCTATTTTGTTTTCAAAAAAGTTTGAATCATATTCTGTTATGGATAGTATCTCATATTATTTACGAAAGTTGTCATTGTGCTCATGTTTTCATGCTTTGTAGATCCTTTGTTCCCAATCAGAAATAGTAAAATACAGGCATTTCAGAATTATTGGAGCAGAGTGGTGTATAGCATAGACATCTATGGAGTTGGCGTTACTCAGATTTTTATCTACAGCGCCTTATCACTAGAATGCTGTTCGTCAGATTTTTTTTTCCCACTTGGCTGTCTTACATTAATAAGAAAACAAACTAAAGGTAGGAGGGGTTGTAAGCATTACAGTCAGACAGACTTGCATTTGACTCTGGGTTCTTCCAGTGACTCATTGCCTGGCTTTGGGAAAAATCACATGACCTCTCTGGACTTTACTGTCTGCTGTTGCTTGGAGAGCAATGCCCAATTGTCAAGGTTCTTATAAGAGTTACATATGAGGTAACTTATTTTTAGAGTACCAAGCAGAGTAAGTAGTTCTGTGTCAGAAATAAATGATTAGATTTTGTTCCAAAAATAACAAAAACAAAAAACCTGGTCATTATCATATACAAAGTTAACAGAAGATCTCAGACAAATGGACAGCTTTCCAAACCCAACTCTTAAGAATTACTGCCAAGGAGTCTAAAGTTTTTGAAGGGCATATATGAGTGCCCTAAGATTTTTTTTTCCATATTGAATTTAGAAGTCCAAAAACTGATTTGTGTGACATCTTTCTCAGCCAGTTAGGCAGAAACAAAATGTTAAATCCAACATGAAGATGAAGACTTTAGCCTGCTGGTTTATTTTTTTTTTTCTTCTCTTTCCAAGAAAGATAGCTCTTAATCAGAGTACCGTCTCCATTCAGAATAATCTGTGAAGACTGGCACGAAAACGCAGATTCCTAATTGAACAAAGACAATTATTTCTAGATTGAAGTACAGTGGTGAATGGCTGTGTGCTCCAATTATCCTTAGACTTTTAGTTCAAGTGGGAGATGGAAATCGCAGACGAGTTAGCCTTAATTGGGAGAAATGGCTGAAACTGTCCGTCTAATCCCCTACTGTACCACTGTAGATGCGGGTCACCCTTTCCCCTGGGTACACGACGGTGCCCTGTTTACAAGCCCACTCGGGACAGCCAGCTGAAGGGCCAGCAAGGTCAGCGCTCCCCACAAGTGGTAAAAGCACTCAGGAGTTCAGCACAGACATAAAACTCTTAAACAAATGAACTGAAAGGCGTTTGCTTATTGCGGCCTGGTGTGTTAAATCATAGGCTAACATGAAACCTAACTCAACTTGTGTTAGTGTGAGCAAGATTTTCCCTTGGTCCTATAGGATATCATTAAAAAACTATTTCAGAAGAAGTGGAAATGCAAATACATAAGCCCAAGAATGAACAACAGATGTTAAAGGAAGATGATTAAAATACATGCAATTCTCAAACAGCCAGTGAGCACTAAAAGGGAGACTGCAGCATGGTAGGGGAAGAGTTGTGTGGAGAGAGCTTACTTCCGCTTTCATCTTCTTTCCTTTCTTCTGGCAGAGGTGGTGGACTCAGACATTTGGCACCAGGCCACCTATTACCATGAATCATTTGCGTTTGTGCAGGAGTTTCTGGTTTTTAGAGGGATTTCACAAACTGCTTTGTTTAGTCCTCAGCCCTCGAAGCTAGGTGCAGTGGGTGCTACCATGGCTTTTTTTTGTTTTTAAACAAACGAAGAGTTTCCAGATCATGGCATAAAATACCACAGGGGATAAGTGCAGAGCTATGATTTGGACATGACCCTCATGGATAACCACCCCGATGTGTGGTGTGTCAGGGGAGGGACTGTGAGTGAGGCTAAGACCTTCACGTGAGGGCCACGACACACCATGACTTACCAGGCCACAGAAACAGTAACAGACGCACTGCCTTCTTACAATCATTCGCTTCCACAGTTAACAAGGTTTTCATTTTTGTCCTGATCTTATGGGTGGAAAGCAGGGCTTACAAGTGATAAAGGACTCAATTTGTAGGAGGAATGATCAGAAGATATGGTGCATATTTATATATTTTTTAAGATTACAGTAAAAACCACACTGCCATTAATCCCTGTGAAGATGCTTCCTCTTGCTTTGAACACACTCCTTCTGTTATTCCTACCACTTTCTGAAGCAGTTCTGGAGGTCCTCTTTCATGAGTGTCTTTAGTTGTACTGTTATGGCATCCTCTGGGAAGCCTGGATTGATTAAAAGTCTTTACCTTTTGTGGACCTCTTTTACCTTTGAGGAAAAGAAAGAAGGAGAAGGTGCTCATGCCACACCGAGTAAATAAGGTGGGGGAGGACCCACTGTAATGTTTTTATTTAACAGAAATTGCCATAAATGTAAACTGTCAACTGTTTCAGGAAGTAGGATGAGTGCGTTTGGGGAACAACAGAAATGCCTTGTGGTTGGAGCTGGGTGGACGAGGGAGTAGAGGAACAAAAGGAGAGGTGCCAGGGTAACGGAAGTGCAAACACAACCAGTCATGAAGGTTAGTAGGAAGAGTTTTCTGAGTCAAATATGGAAGCTCCTAGAAGATGTTTGAGTTATCTATTTTTCTCTGGTTGCTGAGATAAAATACCCATTGCCTCAAATTAAGAAAGGAAAGGTTTATTGAGCTCGTAGTTTGTGGAGGTTTCGGTCCATAATCAGCTGGCTCCAAGGCAGGGTGGCAGGGCTGAGGGACAACCGTTCATGGTGGCAGAAGACAGCAAAAGCAGCAAGAGCCGGACAACTGGGGAGCAGGCCTCTTTCCTCCCTTATATGATGGGCAGGCTACCCACCGTGGGGCGTGGGGCGGTGTAGCCCTCACACCATCTCCCTGCCTTTCTCATGCACAGGGTCAGGATATTTACAAAGTGAGGCCCTGAGTCACTCACTTAAACTTCTAAACTCTTCAAGTTGACACAATGAATCAACACCCTCACAGATCTCAAGTGTGCACTCAAACAGTGCACCCCAGGAGGCAGAGCTGCTGAGCCACTGAGTTAAACTTCTAAACTTTTCAAGTTGACACGGGGGTATCAACCATAACAGTGATGGTTGAGTAGAGGATATCATCATGGAGTCACTTCAAAAGGATGATTGTGGATGGATTAAAAAGGGGTCCAGGACAGAAGTGGGAGGTCATATAGAGGCAAATAATAATACTGATGGTGATAATTAATAATAATTCCTACAACTAAAATAAGCAAATGCTGATACTGATTAGGTCAACAAGATAGCGGGAAAAATGGCGAGAATGGTAAGAAATCACCTGGCTTTCTTGGACACGATCGTATCCAGGTTTTCGAACCACAGCCCTGCCTTTCTCACTGCATCTGTCAGCTCTCTGCCACCATTCTGCCCTTGTTCTTTCTGTATTCGTTTTCTTTTACAATACAGATGACTCCTCCCCATTCCGTGCCTGTATTTTTGTTAACACTAGAGATCACAAAGGCAGAGAAGCTTGGTGTGCACATAAATCTTTAAATGAGGACTTCCTTGACTCTCCTTGAGATAGGTACCTGCTCATGACCTACTCGCAGGGTCTAGGATGGTGACTCATACTCACATAGACCAATCAGGATAACAAGGGCACCACTGCAGTAGGGAATGCGGAAACAAATGATTAAGCATCTTGACAAATGATTAGGGTCCCCAGAAAGGGAAAGCTAAAAGTAATCTGAGCGATGCCCCCCCAACCCCCGCAGATATATATGAAACACTCCTAATACATGGGGAAGCAGATATGGGTGCTTATGGTAGGAAGCTTCCATTCAAGACAGAAGAACACAGTAAATTCACAGCCTCTAGTCCTCAGCAGTGTTGAAACTCAGCCTGCCGTGGAGGAAGTTCTTTGACTCTTGATAGATATTCTAGTATCTATGTGCTTTCAGACGGTTCTGTGGGCCAATAACTCATCCCAAATTTTTTCCTAGATGAGGTTTTATGCCTGCTATATTTATTTGTGCCTCCATACCTCTGTCTTCCACTCAATCTAGTGTTGGCTAACTGGAGGTCACCTTGGGCAACAGGTGTGGCTGCGAAACCAACACAATCTGAATTCTGCTACAAACGTGAGTCCTTCCTTCTAAGTGTCAACTTACATTCAGACTCTTATTGCTGCTATTTTCTGCAGTTTGGGGTTTAACAGTAGATATCTCATCTTCTGGAACATGGAACAGAGATGTTCCATGTTTCTGGACTGGTTGTGTTTCCTTTATTTTCTGTGTAATCATTGCCTGATTGCATTTGTTTCTTGAAGTCCTTAGAATACATCAAAAATTAGCCGACCAACATATGCTAACTTCTGGCTCTTCCAAACTCTTTGCCTACAACTATAGGCTCCAATTGCTCCAGCAATAGTTGTAGCAAGAGTTTCCCCACATCACCTGGGATCTCTGACCTTCTTGTCACTCTGACGGCCAATCACCAAGCCACTGCTGTACCTTTCCGACTCATCTCAACATTTCTTCAAGTGTTGGTAGAGTGGGCTACATCATTATAACAAAGAAACAAAGAGGTAAAATGACTCAAACACAGTAGAGGTTTGTTTTTGTTTATATTTGGGCTGAGGTGAATTTCCTGGCTCCTGGAGGGCTCTCTTCCACATGGAGAATCAGGGAGGCAGGTTTGTCAGCTTGTATTCATCTGGTGGAAACACTTTCCTTTGAGCTTTACTGTCATCTCAGAAATGATCCATGTCATTTCCAGGCACATTCTGTGGAGTAGAGTTTGGTCACAAGGATGGCAAGAAAGTAGAAAGTGGAGTCTTCTCAAAGGCCAGGAAGAAGAAAATAAATTATTAGTAAACAGTGAGGAATTCTCCATGGTTCTGAGTAAAGAAAAAACATGTCTAAAGGAAGAGAGGGGTTAATTCTGCCAGCTGAAGTTTAAGAACCAAATAATCCCCCCCATCCCCGTCATTCTTGGATAGGACCAGGGATAACTTCCCTGTCCGGAGCTCCATAGAACTTCTATTTGGGGTGCTTATAGTTGTGCCCTGTGTACATTTGGGGAACACTAGCTTTAAATGTGTTCCTTCATGTAAGGCTTTTTAGAACCTGTGGTACAGGTTTAGGGTTTCTATTGCCGTGGTAATGCTAAATAAAACACCTGATAATTTAGTTTAAATGAAGAGCAACACCCAGCCACAAAGAAGGACATGTGTCACTCATTGGGAGGAAAATGGATGAAACTTGAGACCATAGTGCAAAGTGAGTCAGACACAGACAGTTAATGATTTCTCTAACATGAGCAACCCAAAATATAAACTGAGAGCAACATAAAAGGGATGGTAAGAAGCAGGGAGGTAGATTTGGAGAGGGGAAGAGGAGGGAGAGGAGAGGGCAAGAGTGGGGAAGAAAAAATGGTCAAGACACAATATGTATATGTATATGCCAATTCCCCAAGATGAATGTAATGAATGAATGTGTCACAACCATATACTAATAAAAAATGAACAAACAGGCACCATTTGTTTTTGCTTGTGAGACTGAAAGCTGGAAAGATAGTGCTGCAGATCTTGGCTGGTGGGTGACTGTTCTAGCATAGCTTTGGCTATAGTGACAAGGACCACGTAACTTCCCTCTACACGTTACATATTCCAAAAGGGTGGCTGAAAGAGCTGGGGAAAAGAACAAAAGAAAAACTGAAAAAGCCCCAGAGCATGGAGTTGGTTGATATCCTATTGTCCAAGATAAGACACACAGCCCAAATAGGATGGCTGAAGGGGCAGAAAATCCATCACATTTCAACAGAAGAAACAGTAAAGTTACACTTTCAAGGTCATGGATGCATGCAGAACTGGATAATTGGGGGAATGGAAGCTATTTACCACATTATACTAACATGCATTACAATTATTCAAGGCAGGGATGACATAGGAACATTTTTCAAATTTGTTTAAGGGAGGTATGCTGTGGAGAATTTCCCGAGGACTCCAATTTGATAAACACACAACAATTACAAAGTCTCTGTCTATCTACCTACCTTTACTTTCCCCAAATGCTCATCTACAGTGTAAAAGAAAAAAGAATTGTCTCCTCTAATTCCTTCATGTCCTCTGGGACTGCAAGGTACAGAGAGCTGCGGAGCTGTCCTGCCACCCACAGAAGGCTTTCCAGGTGAGAAGCAAAGCCTCAAAGCAGGAATTAAATTTTAAAAAATGAAGCGCAGAGACTGTGGCATCGTGTCTAGGGAAAGAAGCAGCTCCAGGGTGGAGACGAGCTGGGGTTGAACTGTGTCCTCCCACAAAGGTGATGTGCTGGAGCCCTGGTCCCCGGGACTTCAGAACGAGACCTTGTTTGGTGACAGGATCTTTTACAGAAGTGAGAGTTCAAGTGAGTCGTGAAAGCGAACTCCAACACCAAGTGGCTGAGCCCCTGCAAAGAAGGAGGCGCGGCTCCCTCAGAGGTCGAGGTCCGCAGAGAAGACAACACGGGCGCACAGACAGAAGAGGACCCTGAGGGGAGCAGAGGGCCCTGGAGTGGGGGCCCCTCTCGCGTCCCTCGGGTGGAGCCAGGCCTGCTGACCCCTGGATTTCAGGCCGCCAACCTCCCCAACTCCGAGACGCCCTATTGCTCTTATTTAAGCTGCATGGCTGGGGATACTTTGCTTGCTGAGGCTCTGACTTCAAAGGAACGTTGGCCGTCCATCCTCTCGGCTTGTCTGTGCTCCATTTTTCCTGCGGGTCTGCTGAGGAGCCTCTCCGCTGCCCCCAGCCCGGTGTTTTTCCTGGATCCTCTTCTGTCTGTAGCTTGAGGGTGAGCGCTTGCCTGAGGCTGGAGCAATCAGCGCGTCCATCCCGCAAGCACAGTGACTGCTCTGTAAAGACGGGCCAGCACTAGAGGGCTATCCTGAAAGGACGTGGGCCTGGAGCCTGAGATGCTGCCTCAGGAACACGAGGAGGAAAAGTTTCTGAGAGAGAAGTTAGTGAAGAGAAAGGCCACGCTGAGGGATGGAGGGAAACAGTTCCGATCCGTAGCCTGAGCAGCAGGTCCCGAAGCTGTGTTCTCTTTCGCTTCTCCATATTTAACCACAAAGTCTCTTTCACCCTTCAGATCCGCTGATTTAGATTTCTCCCACTAGCAACTGAACATGTTTTAACTGAATGATAGATATGATTAGGGATGCCAATCTGCTTCCAATTATCTCTTGGCTTTCTCTGTCTGCATTTTTCTCTTCACTCCCTCCTTCAATCTGGGTGGTCCGGTCTTGCACCTATGGAGACACTGCAGCACCAAGGTGAGTACTAAATGGCTTCGATACATCCCTCTGATCGATGTGTGTGAACCCGGAAAGGCAGTGTACTCTAGGTCTGGTCCTGTCTACAGGCCTTTTCAAATGCACATTCAACCCCAGGCAGAAAGCTCTGCTTTAAAGTATCAAGGATATTTTGGAGGGAGAATTTGAAGAGAATCTCCAACTGGATTAATCTTATCAGTCAGTGCTGAATACACTAAGGGAAATTAAACAGAATACAAGAAATAAATGAAAATGGACAAAATGGATTAATGATCTAATGTTTCCAAATGTGGCTTTTTTCTCTTGTGGTAAAAATATAAATTTGAAATAAAGAATGGATAGCTAGAATGCACCTGTAATTTTAGTTTTGACCATGAAATGAAACACATTGGAGAGAAAGGAGAGTAACTAAGATATGCTGAGCTGTCTGTGGTCCTGAAAAAGCAATTATTAAAAACACAGGCACTTTTTATTATTTCCTTTTGTCACAAATTATAATGAAAATTTTTCTTCCCAAAAGATAGAGTATTCTTAAAGAACTCTAAACATAAGCAAAAAATTTAATCTCCTCTTTCGTGAATTACTCCTGCGCAGATTAATTAATGGAGCACATTGCTTTCCTAATTTTGGAAGATAACTTTAAATAGCAATAACATATGGCTACAAGGTAAAAATGAATAAAAACTGCTTTAAAAATTAGTAGCCAAGAAGTAAAATATCTTCTAGAAGATTCAACATTCTACTCCTTGGTCTTGGTATGGTTGCTTTCTTGGGGGAGTTTCTGTTTCTGTTTTGTTTTATTTTGTTATCAAGAAAAACATCTTATTTTCTCATCAAGGCTTAAATATTATCAATAATCTTTGCTGTTAGAGTTTTCCTAATATTTAGAAACAGAATTTTTTAACAATCATATTTCCTTTTATTATTATTTTGAGCATAAATATAGTTCTGTCTTCTTCATACTCTATCAATTTGAAGTGTTTTAAAAGTTTGTTTGGTTTGGGGTTTGGGGGTATTTTTCCTGTTAAACTGAAGGAAAAAGAAAAAACAACTCAACAGTGTGAGATTCTAAGCTCTCTATTAGACGCTTTCCCACAGGGACAAAGGCAGAAATGTGCCTGTGGAGAAAGTACTTCCCACTTGCATAAGAATGAGTGAAATCAAAATTTAAAGCACTTAGCATTGCACAATAAAGAAGTTACAGGATCCAAAGCTAAGGATGTCAAACTCTACGTCTAGTGCTATTTTTCCTCCAGAGTCTCCATGGTACCTTATCAATGTGACATTTCCTTACTTACTTCACACTTCATGGCTTCTCTCCATCACTGCAAGAGGATATTTTATTGCTCCACTAGACAGGAAACTCCTGAAGACTGAAACTCAGTTGCCCCTTTTTGGATAGAAGCCCTGTGGCCTGTGGTTTATAAGTCATTGGCCAGGCCAAGGCTTAAAGCTTGACTGCCAGACTGCAGCCTGAGTTTTCTCATTTGCGAATGGAATTAACAGTGTCTGCTTCATACAGTTGTGAGAAGAGTTTAATAAAATACTCGGTGCATCATAATGTTCAACAAATGCCCGATTGCATCCTACTTACTTGTATGACACATAGACACCTCACCCATATATCAAATTCATGGCAAACGAACCCAAAGCAAAAAAGACAGAATTGAATAGTGGACATGTCGAAGGAGGTGGCTTAGACACTAAAGTAATACCAGTTGCCTTTATTGTACGCCACACACTCTGCTCAGCTCTGAAGACAATAAAACAAGTATAACGCGTCTGTGTCTGCAAAGCTGTGAGTAAGGCCTCGCAGGTTTCTGTTGAACTTGATTTAAATGCTCGTTTGCATCCACACACTACCCTTTGCCACATTCCACACCACCTCTCTTGGCCTCTTTTCTTATCCTTGGGCTCCAACAGTCACCTCTGGCTGTGTTTGTAAGTCCAGCTATGCTATTTTCCACGGTGCTCTAGGTCTGTATAAATCTAACTGCCTCTGAGATTTGCCTGTGTCCCCTGAGTCAACACGTCACCAGATGAACTAGCGATCCCCTCTCCCATTCAACCTTATATTTCTTCTCTGTCTCATCAAATAAGGTTCCAGATGATTTAGCAGAAGTCCAGATTCCTTCTTGCCTTACAATGGCTGTTATTCTGAACCATTCTCCCCACACATCCCTTCCTTTTGTCTCCTCAAATTCAACCTAATGCTGCCTTTCCGATTAAGGTCTTCATCACCTTTTTCCTCCAAAATGGTCTCCCGACCTCTTCAATCCATCTTGCACCCGGCCGTCCAAGAGACCTTTGCACCATACTGTGCCGCTGGGCAGATGTCTCCAACATCCACCCCCACCCTTTCTCCACAAAGCAGTCTAATCTGCTCACTTTGCCTCAGCATTTCAAGTGGTTAAAAATAGTACTCTTGTGCTCTGCTCAAGGTGAGAAACCCAAATATAGACTGAGATCAGAATGTCAGATTTACTAATGAAGATGCAGAAGAACAAGGCTGGCACTTAGGACAACCACAGCGCACTAACAGTCCTCCCTGGAATTAGACTGCTTCACCGGGAGGCACCCACAGATAGGCCTCACCTGGAAGGACAGACTCCTGTTCCACAGTGGCCAACAGCAGATCAGAAGTTACTCTGTGCGGAACAGAAGAGAAATGGAGCCCAGTTCTCAGCACCAGGGAGCAACAGGAAGTGAGGAGGCAGAGTCCTGGGAGAGCCCAGCTAATAGGAGGAAGCAGGAAGCCAGAAGAGTACAGCCGATAGATGTCCTCATGGAAACAGGGAGGCAACAGGAACCTGGTTCCTGCTCCTCACCTCATCCTTCAGGCTAGATCAAAGCCATGCCCCTTGTTGTCACTGACTACAGCTGTCTCCTCTCTTTCACTTTGAAATTATTCTTGCTGAAGGATGTGCAGGGTCTGAACAAACTGACCCTTTCCTTGTGTCCAGGCCTTTGCCCACCTTCTGGGAAGGTTCTTCAAGGTTCTCTGTTACTCACGTTTCTGGGCACAGCCTTGTCCTCTTGACGTCTCCTCTTGCCCTGCAGAGCCCGTCTCTGCTGTTCCCCTTGGTGTTGTACACATACTCCTTACTGCGGACGCGGGAGAACCAGGCTTACCCGGGCCTTGTTATCCTCCCTGCAATCTTGCGAGCTGGTGAGGACAAGGCACCAGCCCGGAGTACCACCCATGGCTCGTGGAGTAACCTCCATTCATGCACAACGTCGGAGCACGTGCAGTGGTCCTCCACCCCTCTGCCTCTTCCGCACACCCTTCTCTCTGCTTATAGAAACAGCATTTGATTTTTCTTTTCAAGAACTAACATCCTTCTCCTCTCTTGCTTCCTAACATGGCCCACTTTAATTTTGAGCAGCGAGACACAAAATCAAAGGAGGGCAGGGTTTATTCATTGTGATGACGTTGCCTAAATGTTCCTGGGTGATGAGGAATTGGGCCTCTGCTGAAGGAGAGGAGAAGGGGGTGAGGGGGAGGAGAGAAAGGAGGGCAGAGGGGGTGTAGAAGACGTCTGCTCAGCGCTGTAGGGACAGCTAGACTGAGCCGCAGACAGCAAGCCCCAGGCCCAGGGGTCTGGATACCTCTCTCTTCTCAGCTCCAGGCTTCTGTTTGAACGGCTGTTTGCTCCGCCTGGACTATTTTGGTACATCTATTATTGGCTCCCATTTAGTGTCTGTTTATTTAAATCTGCTTTCAACTGGAACATAATTCTCTTGATTATTGGTTGGTGCTGCGACACAGTAGGAATACAGATAATTGTCACTGTGCACATTCTGCGGAAAATGTGAAATTATTATCTTTAGAGCCGTTGAGTAGGGTGTTTGAGCACGAATGTTACGCAGCTCGGGCACGTGGAATGTGTAGAGCGCTAATTTGTTGGCCGCCTCGCCTTCCTCTGCTGGCGGTTGGAGCCTCCCCAGGATCTCCGGCAGACACCCAGCGACCCAGCACCCTGCCGGTCACGCAGCCGCGGGAAAGGAGCTTGGGCGCCATCAGCACAGCCCGGGAACCTGGGGGCAGCGGAGACCAGGGCAGCTGGAGAGATGGCTCAGTCCTCGGGTCCTGCTCGGGCCCCAGGCGCCCTGGCCTTTATCAGGGGACAAAGGCGGGACGGGTGGGGTGGCCGCACAGACCAAGTCCCAACCATAGTCCATTGGTCCCCCCCCCACGCACCTGCCCCCTTCTCTGGCCCAACCCCTCCCTCCTCCTCACCTGCTGGGATCGCATACACACCTCCACCTCCTTTGCACACCTACCTCCGGCCCGGGCACCCCACTGCAAACCCCCAGACCAGCCGCCTCCTCATTTACAAGCAGCATCACTAATTGCTTTTTAGGGTCCCTTTTCTGTTCTCTGTTCAAAATTCACGGGGCGTTCCCCAGACCCTTTTATGCTACTTTTTCTGAACCTTTTCAGCTTCTTTTACAAACTTAGCACTTTCTGTGCCTCTTTTAGTCTCTGCAAGAAGAAAGAGACTTGAGAGGGGTTTTTTTTTTGGCAGTAAAGCGCCTTCTCGGGCACCCCTCCCCCTCGCCCCACCCCCACGCCCCCCAAAGCACACGCATTGGCCCGCCTCCCGCTGAATGGGGCTTTGTGCGGGGAATTTCCGGAACATAGCCCAGTGCCCAGGCCTCTGTGTGAGCAGAGGAGGGGCCCAGCCGGGCACGGAGACCCTGAAGCCCACCCCATTACCACGGTCACTGTTTGCCCTGGATTCTCTAAAAGGCCTATTGTCGCCTGTTGCCAGGTATTCCTTAGCAACACTTCAGCCAAGCTGCCTACCCTATTTAGGCCCAAAACTTTTCAATGGCCTCCAAAACCCGTGCTTGTCAGCGCTGTAGACCGCTCCTGCAACAGCCTGGGAGGGGAGGGGAGACCCAAGCATGGCCCGCCGCCTCTGCTTTTCAAATATCTATGTTTGTGGCTGCTTGGGGGCTTCTTGTTTGCCTGGGATCAGCGGGCCAAACAATCGCAATTAAAATTTCTGCCTCCCCAGCCTGTCGTCTCTCTTCTTTCTCCAGCCCCTGCCCCCTTCCCCACCACCACCCCAGACCTCTCTCTAACTTAATATTCAGCTGGGACTGGGTTTCATCATCCTCTGCAAGAGCCTTGCGACTTCTCCTCTCCACCCCTTCCAAGGAAATTGCTTTATTATTTTAGGAGAGTTTGGTGGGCTTGCGTGAGGGCTACGCATCCTCCCGGCTCTGGCGCGGGTAATACAATCACAGAATCTGTGATCTAGGAGGAATCTTAATGAGGCCCCGGATGGGGGTCTGGAAGCGCAGATCCGGGAATGGCCTGGCCAGGTCACGCAGTCATTAACTGACAGATGGGGTTCCAGAGCCCCCAACCTGAAGTCCTGTGCTTGTCCCCGCCACATGGCCCCGAGGGTTACCAGAAGCAGGTTGTCAGAGGGAGAAAAAAACACGTACCTAGGTACCTCAAGAGTCACAAATGGAAGGGGACGGGTTCTGGTTCGGGAGGAATCTGAACTCTCGCTTACTTGTCGCTTACTTGTCCCCCAGGGGCAAGGGCACCCTCCAAGCCAACCCTGGGTCTGCTTGTGACGTCCATTCTCCTGGAAGCCCCGACATCTCGCTCAGGTCCTGCATCGGGTGCTGCTAAGCTTAGCCTCCTGGGATGACTCCCCCGAGGTCTGGGGCACCCGAATATAGGCCCAGTGCACCCGCTGCCTGCCCAGCCCAGTGTGATGCAACCACGGCCCCTGCTTCTCTTCAGGTGGTTCTCTCCAGACACCTCCACCTGTTTCCCTTCCTCAAACACACCGAGCTCGGCCCAGGCTCCAGCTGCTGGGCCTCTGCCTGTGTTCCTTTCTGTCTAGAACGCTCTGTTCCTGGTCATTTAGGGACTGGACCTCCCCGCCCATCCCTTTCACCCCTGGAGACTCAGCACGAATGCCACTTTTTCTGTTGCTTTGGAAATGTCTGCGGCATGTATGGCAGACATGTTTATAATTA
Source organism: Dolichotis patagonum (assembly GCA_004027295.1). Classification (NCBI taxonomy): domain Eukaryota; kingdom Metazoa; phylum Chordata; class Mammalia; order Rodentia; family Caviidae; genus Dolichotis; species Dolichotis patagonum. Next base: position 67,451 of record PVJX010004132.1, on the reverse strand, counting down.
TTATTTTGACAGCTCTTGTAACCATATTGATTCTTGTCATTGTTATTTAGCTATACATGGGATTTATTTATCATACTCCGCCCCCAAATATGAACTCAGCAGGAAAAGAGCGTGGCGTTTTATCATGGTAATTCCAGAGGATGAGCACTGTGTATGGAGCCTAGAAATAACTTAATAACTACCTGATGTGTGAATGGATGTGCTCATCGGTGATAGCTGTGGAAATTACCACTCAAGTCTGCGCTTTCCCAACGTGATATTTTGTCCCTTAGGGTAGAGTGAGCAGGACAAAAGGAACAGCACTGATGTATTTTAGGTGCTTGCTTTTAACCCCGCGTTTCCCAATGTTTGAAAAATGTCCTTATCGTCATTATTGTTGTCATCCTCCTCATTCACTACTGTTGCTTTTCTAAGAAAACTTTTAGCCATTTTCTCCTAACTGGCATCCATGAAATTATCAGGGATGTGCTTTATATCTATCTATGTAGTGCAGTTCTCTGAAGAGATAGCTAAGATTTCTCCCACCCCGAGATCCAATTTTTGCCTGCTTGGGAGTGACCTTCCCTCCCATCATGGCGCGGCGGATAAGCCAGCCCAGTCATTCAGAGTAAAAACCTGCAGACTTCTGATGGCGCCACAACACCAGGCAATGAATTCTGTCTCAGAGGACGGGGAAGGACAGCTGTCTCCTAGCTAGGGGTGGAAGCAGTCTGGCCATAGAGAGGACAGGAATGGGCAGGCAAGACGGGGATGTGTTTAACTGTGGGCTCCAAGCCCAGCCCTCATATTACACACTTCACAAAGGTTTTTAAAGATCTTTAGAAAAACCCTTTCAGCTTAGGTAAAAGCGGTGTTAAACCACCAATCGTTAACCCCCTGCCTTTTCTTACTCAGCCCCTTAATCAGATTATACAAAAACCTTTCAGTAGCTCTGGCTGTCTAAAGCCAGGGTGAGATGATGAGGTGGAGTTTTCAACGTTCTGCTTTAGAAGTTTACATTTTAAAATTTTACAGCTGGGGCCTGGCCACGAAAATAGTCTTTTGTCAAAAGCACTCTGCTGCGACCCCTCGAATCACCTATGGATACAGACCGATGTCTCTGTGTTCCTGGGCTGTGTCTGCCTTCGTCGGCCTCCTGATTCATTGTGTACTGAATCTCTGGCTGTGCAGCAGGGGCTGTCAGGGTGTAACCCTTTTGGAGTATTTTTCCATGGGCGCCAGGTATTTGCGGGCTGGATGATGAAAAGCCTCATCATCATTCGGGCTGTGCACAGGTTGCCTACGTGCACGGTTCTTCGTCATGCTGCAGGAAACCGTCATCTCTTAGCAGAAGAGGCAGGAGTCGTGTGCACAGCGTGCTGAACGTCTGTTTGGTGGTGGGCTCAGCATTCTGCTTCCCCTTCTTTTTAGAGGGACTCAGTCCTGCTGATGCCTGTGGTTCCGGAATTTTGCAGTGGAATATGTCACTGGGATGGTGGCAGAGCACCCGGGGATAGACAGCCCCTTGCCCCGTGGTTTCCCCTGGGAGGGACACAGGGTCCCAAGGTGTCTGAGAGGAGCCCTTCTCGGGGATGGGCGCTTCACCTTGTCCAGCTGGGAAGTCCTTGGAATGACGCCAGAATAATCCAGCTTCCACCCCTTCTACTCCAGGAGCCCAAAGAAAGAAGACAAATTCCAGAGGCTGGAGCTCCCCAGGGATCTGGAAAGCTGTGTGGTAGAGGCCAGAGGTTTAGGTCAGCGGCATAAGTGCCTGCCTGGCAAGTGCAAGGTGGTCAGGTTCAATGCCCAGTACAAAAAAGAAAGAAGAAAAAAGAAAAAGAGAAAGAAAGAAAGAAAGAAAGAAAGAAAGAAAGAAAGAAAGAAAGAGAAAAGCAAGCTTGAGTCGCTCACTGCTACCACAGTGAGAGAAGATAAGAACAGAGGGGAGGTCAGCCTGGCTTCTGCAAAGGGAGGCCGAGGGCTATGCTCCTGAATATCTTGTGTGCATTTAGATCTGGGGTAAACCAGGAGCTCTGAGTGGAGTGGGGCAGAGGTCAGACTTGGAGAGAAAATCAAGAACTGGAAGAGAAAGGGCCCAGACTATTGCTTCATCTACCATATGCTGTTTTTGCTGACTTTGTAGGCTGGTGATAAGACAAACTTGACAACTGGCAGGCTATTGCGGCCAGCCACAGAGACACTTCTAGAGGAATGCAATTTCTCTTTTTAGAAACGTCTAGAATTTAGAAATGTCTTGACCCATTGACTTCGAAGAAACATTCGAAGAAATGCTGTGCGAGCATCTTCCTTCTTCTTTCTCCAGATTGGTGATTTCCAGATTTCTGCATTTGTTTTTCCATTTCCTCATGCTCTCATGCTTTTCTCAATCTGTCCTTGTGGCAGGCTGAACAACAACACCGCCTTTGGTTCCCATGACATCTACATCCCAGTCCCCACAACCTATGACTATGGCAACTCACATGACAAAAGGAACTTGGTAGTTGAGAATTTTGGTGCACCCCTATCATTTCAACACTCAGGAAAGCTGAAGCAAGAGGGTCACATGTTTAAGCCCAACCTGGACAGCTTAAAAATGTAGTGAGACCTTATGTTAAAGTAGAAAAAAAGAAAAATTAAAGGCTAGGGATTAGCTCAGTGTGAAGGCCCTGGGGATCAATGGTTAGTGCTGGAAGAAGAAGAAAAAAAGGACAGTTTTGTAGATGTGGCTAAGATCAGCACGTTAAGGTAAGAATATCATCATGGACTATCTGGACTGTCAGGTGGGGGCACCAAAGGGCAGATGACAAAGGAAGCAGCTGATGTACTTTGAAGATGGAGGAAGGGGCCATGAGCCAAGGGGTGCAGTCAGCTTGCCCGAGTTACAACAGGTGAGTAGGCAAAGCTGCCCCTGCAGAAGGAATTCAGCCATGCTGTCCCTTGATTTCAGTTTCAAAAGAGTCACTTCACATTTTAAAAATATAAACTTTGTAATGGTTTATAGTAATTTCATAGCAGTAGTATAAAACTAGTAAAACCCTGTTTTTACATTAGTTCAAGTCTCATGAGCCCTCCATTCTGATCTCTTTTCAGAAGTCACTTGAACTTGTGGCCTGGACATTGCCACTTTGGTGATGTCAGTGTCCTCCTCGTGCCTTCTTCTCTCTCTACATCATGTCAACATCGCCCCCTACCTGGAAGAGGCTCAGCTAGGAAACTTGAAGCATTCGTTGGTTCTTCTTTTATTCCATATTTTCTATGAAATGTGGACTGATCATGTTCCTCTGCTTACCTATCACACCAAGTACTCTCGTTCAGATCTTCATCTGTGAAAAGCAGACTGTCCTAAAAATTTCCTGACTGTCCCTCGGCTATTGTCCTTCCCTGAAAGGTCATACGTGATGCCAACAGTTTATCTCTGACAACTGAGCAATCATTATTCTATTTGAAAACATTAACTGGTTATATCACCTAAAGCCAACACACTTGCTAAATAAAGTCCAAAGTCTTTCATGTTCAAATACCTTTAGCATCTTGTTCTCCCATTTTCATGTCATCTTTTATAACTCTTTCCCTCTCGAGTACACACACGCACACACATACACTTATACACATGGTATATACATACACATGTGCACACACATGCTATAACTGCAATAGACAACACAAAATTCTGTACTCAGTGGTCTCTGCATCTTGGAGCATGCAGCTTTCTATTCTTTGCATACCCTCTACCACCCCTTTTTGCCAGATTAACCTCTTCGAGACCTTCACCATTCAATACCAATGTGAAGCTTTTCCCAACGCTTCTGCATCGTCACCCAGAATGGAGAGTCCTGTCTGTGGTTCACACCACATAATCCCGGCTCTGTTATGGCATTTATCCATTGAATCATGGTGTCTCATTTGGTCATCTGTGCTCCACACTCAAATGTGAGCTCCTCGGTGGCAGGAATGATGGCTTGCTTCATTTCTCTTAACACCTGAATTTCAGTTTGCTGTGCTTCTTGGACTTGCTCTGGGGAGAGGTCATAAGTAGGGAACTGGATCCTCAGTGGGGTTTATTTCTTACTCCTGAGAGGTATAATGAGGAATGATGGGTGGAGCAAAGGGACTCAGCTTCTCTGTGGAACAATGTAATTTTTTATCCTGTGGCAAGTGGGCAAACAATTTAGTTACCTTTATAGATATGGGGTCTACTGACACTGATTGACATTTTTCTCTCAGAGATATGTTTATATGTTTAAGAAAATCAGTTATTGGCCTTTAAAATATGAAGGAGATAAATAGGTGTGACTATAATTTTCACTAATAAAGGAGATACTGGGAAAGCTTATGCTGCTCTGGAATTTTCTATAATGCCTGGAGCTTCAATCTACCTAGCCCAGCCTTTTCTGTGGAGTCCATCAAAACTCATTAATGTATGTTCTAAAAGTCTCTGTCATCTCCTGTATCACGTATAAAGTGTGACTGAGACAGAATGGTCCTAAACCGGGGGGAAGCACTACATTTTTACAAAGATAGTAAATCAGTTAGGAGAAAGTAAAGCTGTTATTATTGAAGAGGACACTATTCTTCATGTAAAAAGTCTTCTATGTGGAAAACCAGAAGGAATCAAACCAACTAGAAGTAAGAGGATACCAGGATTTAACACCAAATACAAAACTCACTTGTATTTCTATCTACTGACTATGGAGAATGGGAAACTATTTATTTACAATCATAGAAAATGTTAACAAACAATACCGCTTATGATTACATCTATTATATCAATAGAGAGGCCCAGATTGAAAAACACTAAGTTTGATCTCAGGGATCTGTGGGATGATAAGATTCAGTATCCACATTGCTACAGACTCAGAAAAACAGGAGAAATGGGATTTAAAGATGTTTTAAGGAGGTACTGAAATGTCACAAATTTGGCAACACAAACAAAGCAACAATAACAATAACAACAACAACAACAAAACTAAACAATAAAGTCCCACAAACCTACAAAGCCAAAAGGCTACATGGACCTCAAAGAAAGGAAACCCAAATAAATTTATACCAAAACACAGCATAATGATACTGAAGCAACTGGTCAACCACAGTCATAAACAGAAATCTAAATGCTAAAGAAACAGAAATCTCTTTAGATGAATTACAGAGGAAACACCAGGAGCACGGACAGCTGATTTCTCATCAGAAACTATGGTTATCTAAAGGAAGTAGCACAACAGTTTTCAGATGCTGAGAGGAGAGGACTGTCAACCATAAATTCAGAGTACTAAAGGGACTAATGTAACCTGGACAAAGATGGAGTGCAAAGATTTTACTCAAATGTTAAGGAACAATATATGGGTATAGTAATTAACATAGTGCAGCATTGATGGAGAAATCAATACATAGATAAAAATGAAACAAAAAAGAAACCTGGAAAAGTTCTATATAAACACACTACATTATCTTTTAAAAAGTGTAAAAGCAATGAAGAGGGAGAAAGATAGCTTTTCCAACTAATGATACTCAAGCAACTGGTCAACCACAGTCATAAAAAGGAATCTAAACCTAAACTTCACACTTTATACAAATATTGATTTAAAATAGATCATAAAATTAAATACAAAATACAGAACTATAAAGTGTTTACAAAAAAATTAGGGGAAAAATCTTGGCAATCTTTGTAATTTTTGTGGTTGACCAGTTGCCTAGACAGAGTTTTTGTATTATGGATTGTGCTTTTGACACCAAAAGCACAATCCATAATACAAAACTCAGTTGTATTTCTGTTTATTATAAACCATTGGAAACTGTCTATTTATGATTATTTAAAATGTTTTAAAATAACACCATTTAAATCACATGAAAAATTACATCAATAGAGAGAAATAGACTGAAAAAAATTAAACCACAGGTCTTCAGGGACCTATGAAATGATGTTTGAATATTCATATTACCGTGGTCTCAGAAGGACAAACAAGAGATTTACTATAGTTTCAGAAGAACAAAGATGGAGTGTTTTAAGGAGTTATTAGATGTCCCAAATTTGGCCAAAAAGAACAACTAAACCTACAAACCAAAAACTGCAATAAATTAGAAGTGGAAGCTTAAATTTTCAAATTCTGCCTAAGACACATAGACAAGCTACAGCCTGAAGTAAAAGTTTGCAAATCACACAACTGACTAAAAGACAAATATCTAGAACATAAAAATAACTTCCAAAATTCAACAGTAAAAGCAACAAATGAAAACCAATTTTTTAAAATGAGCAAAATATATGAATAGATATTTCATATTATATAATGTATTATATAATGTGTATAATAAATAATATTAATTAATAGATAATATATTATATTAATGTGTATTAATGTATATCATGTGTATAATATATTATATAACATATGTTATATACCATATGTAATTTTTTTCAAAGAAGCCCAACATTCAGGCTGTGGTAGGGCTGTTGCTATCTGCTTCTAGCCAGATGTACAAGAGCAAAAAACCAGAACTGAAAAGTTTTCGGTTTTGCCGGAAAGAAAGCACCTGCAAAGTTGGGGCAAAGGACAGCATGCTGCTGAAAAGATTAAGACTATAAAGAATCCAAGTAGTCTGCACAGTGATATTATGGTTTATATGTGGATTTCACCCCAAAGGATAGGGACTGGGGAGATGGCTGTACCATGAGGTATGATACTCTGTCCATTGGTAAGTCACTGGTGAGTTTGTAGCTAAATGTGATGCTGGGAGGTAGAGGGTTACTAGAGGCATAACCTGAAAGGGTCTATCTCCCTCCTTTCTTCTTTGAATTCTTTCTGCTTCTGGCCACCATGCCATGAGCTCTTTCTCCTCTGCCATGCCACTCTGCCATGCCTTGAAGACCGCTGGCCATGCACAGAAACCCCTCCAAACTCTGAGCCAAACAAACCTTGCCTCCTTGGAAAGACAGGTCCGGTATTGTGTCTCAGCAAGGGGAAAAGTAACTAAGACAAGGGACAGGGTGAAAGATACTTTGGTGCTTTCTCAGAAATCAGCACAACTCCACCCATCGCAGGCTCAAGGGTACAAAACTGCAAATCTGTCACTTGAAGAGAGGCCTTGGGACAATTTCTCATTCAGACTACATAAGGTATCTCAAAGGTCAGCTGTCCGAGCACTCGAGGACACAGCAGCCATGATCTAAGGAGACAGGCTAGTGCTCATGCTGGCAGTTGACCTTGGTATCATTCATGTAATGGTGATTTTTTTCAGGCATGCAGAGCATAAGCATTATAGATCACAGAGGCTTTCACCCAGCCTTCAGAAGAGGGTCTAGGAGGCCGGGGGAAAAATGGGACAGAGTTACAGTCTCTGCTAGAAGCCCAAGAGAGAGCAGTGTGTGCAGCTGTGAGAGTAAAGCCAAAGGTGCTATGGGGACTACAAAGTTAGAGACGCTGGGAATGTGGAACACCTGCTAACCTAAGCCACAGGCCTGAGAGGAGCCAACCCAAGGAAGAGGTCTGTGGGGAGCAGCTGTCAGGGCTGGAGGAGCAGAGCCACCCCAATCTTCTGGAGTCAACATCTCACACAACCTGCCCGGGGTGCTGGACACACTGAGGCCACAGAAGGCCAAGTGATCGCAGACTGAAATCTCTAAACCATGACCAATAAACCTTTTCTTCTTTGTAAGTTGATTTATCCCTGGTATTTGTCACAGGAATGGAAGACTGACTAATGCCTCATTTTCACTCTTTGCCAAAGTTGCTTCCTCACTTACTCTTATATTTCAAGCGCCTTCCCTTATCTTTCCAACCTATTGCCTTGTTTTTTTCCTCAAGATGTCAGTGTTAAGTTTTGTTACTTTTCAGTCAAGAAGTGAATTCCTTCAGGATACCTCGCCACTTGGGACACCTCAGAAACTTGGGTTGTCTGGATGGAGTCTCGGGTGTCTCCATAGCCACGTCAGTAGGAGTCCCTCAGGGGGCCCCTCGCTCACACCGCCTTGAGCTCAGCACTCTCCCCTCTGCACAGGCTGCCCCTCTGCCCCTAAGTTCCGCTTCTTAGTAGATTCTGTTTCCTGCCTTCCCTCAGGCAGGCTGACCTCATCCACTTCCATCTTCGCATAGCTTTTCGGGCGTCTCCACTCCAGCCTCCTCCAGAGAGAACATTTAGCTGGAGACAGGGTCAGTGTAAGGCATGGAACTCCCTTGTTGGTCAGGAATCTTAAGCCATGTCTCTCTTAGATAAATTCCTTTTGGTCAGAAGTTGTTCCCTGGCCTAAATAGCTGAGGTCAAATTCATGAGGGTGAAAGTGTCATGGTCTATCCACACAGTGACTTCCCTGAGGACTCACAACCCTGCGCATGCACTGGCCTTGGGTTGGGGGGAGACCAGAGACGGTGACGGTGAGACACGGAGCAGGGACGGGAACAGACACCAAGAGGCTGTTTGCCAACGGGGTTCCCCAGGGGTGCGAGCCGGGGAGCAAGGCCGACGTTCTCAAAGCTGGTGAGAGGACCCTGGTGTGTACTTGGATAGGCATTTGGTCTTCTGAGTCGCTCAGGCTGAAACGGGTCTCGGGAAGCCAGCCATGTGCTCGCTCGGAACAACGGCAGACCAAGGCGGCGACACAGGTCACTGTGTGCAAACCGGGGTGAGCTAATGAGGGCCCTGTCAGGGCTTCTGAGGCCTCACACAGCCTAAAACAGGCTGACAGCTCCGTCTGCTCCTGGAAGTGAGCATCGGAGACCTCTTCGGCAGCTGCTTTTGTCTTCCTATGTGGAGATCTCCAGCCAGAGGAGCCGGCCGGCCTTTTGGGCTGTGCAGAGGTGTGAGTTACAGCTGTAGCCAAGCCAGGGTGGCATTCGGTTAGAACAGGCCCCGGGAAACCACCCTAGCTTCGAGGAGCGTGAGATTCCACGGACCCAGAAATGAAATGCAGTTTTAATGATTGGTATTAATGACAACTTTGAACTTTAGAAAATGCTTTATCTGCCTTTAAGGCCTTATGGTGGCCATACAGTGAGTTAAATGTGCTCTATATCATCTGATTTAATTTTTGCAGTGCTTCTCTTAAATAGGGTGTGTGATTATCTACTTTTTACAGATAAAGAAATTAAAGCTTCCAAAGCTAATATTGACATGCTCAGAGTCACATAGTTAGAGCCAAATCTCTGGAGCACGTGTGTGTGCGTGTGTGTGTGTGTGTGTGTGTGTGTGTGTGTGTGTTACTGGGAATTAAACTCAGGGTCGGCCTTTGCATTGAGATACACCCCCACTCCTTTTTTTTTTTTTTAAACTTTTTATTTTTAGACAAGGTCTTGGCTAAGTTGCTGTTTTCCAGGCTGGATTTGAACTTATGATCTTGTTTCCTCAGCCTCCCAGGGCCGAGATTACAGGGGTGACCACACACCTGGCTAAGCCTCTGACTTAATGATGTCGTCTAACCCTCAAGTCCAGCCCTAGCCACCTCAGTCTGCTTTATGTTCTGCCCTGAGGGTGGACCAGAGATAAAGATCAGTAGCACAGCACTTGTCTGACAAACTCAAGGTCCTGAGTTCAATTCCCAGTACAAAAAAAAATCATGAGGATTGTCTTTATTAGCTTTATTACAAAAGGAGGAATTTAAGCAAAATTAAGAGATTCCAGGTAACACTACTTAGTAGAAAGCAGAGTAGGACAAAAACCCAGACCTTCTAATACCAAAGGAGACACACCATGGTGCAGCAGAAAGACAGCATCCAAAATCGGAGAGACTCACGTTCAAATATCTGCTCCTGAATGTATTTACTGTGTGGCTTTGGCCAGTTTCCTAAGATCTCTGGACTGTAACATAAGGTTTTTCCACCAGCACTTGAGAATTGTAAAGATTCAATGAGATAATCTACGTACCAAAAATTAAATATTAATATTCTTCACCAAAGTCTTTGCCCTGGAGACCTAGATTAGAAAAGAAAAAGAGCTAGCACTCACAATCCTGGCTGAAATTCACAAGTTAATCCTAGAGATCAGAAGTGCGACTTCCTGAGGGATGATGTCCCAAAGAGTCTTGGGACAGGTGTTATTTAGAATACCGATGGGATTTCCCATGTGAATTATTTAAAAGCATGTGTTGGGAATTGGATTTTTTCCACAAGTAAAGATATGCTGAAGTTTGGAATGTCACCGTAGGTGAAATAGCCTTTGAAGTTGTCATCAGCTCATGGGGTCCTCACAAAATATGGGGTCCTCGGACACAGAGACAAGAGAACACCATGTGATGAGAATCAGAATCAGGAGGGGGGTGTGCTTAAATGCCAAGGGACCCCGGGAACACAGGCCTTGGTGGCAACCACTCGAGCTTGGAAGACACATGGAATAGCTTTTCCCTCAGAGCCTCCGGAAGAAACACTGATGCCGGTCTTCTGGTCTCCACAAACACGAGAAAAGACTTTTCTGTTGTTCCAAGACCCTGTGCGTGGTGCTTGGCTGCGGAAATCCTGGAGAACTAATAACAGGGCCTTCATGGGAGCAGCCGCCATGTGCGGCCTCTGAGTTAAACCAGCACAGAGCTTGCAGGGTTATCGCAGCGCCCGTGCATCCGGTTCCTGACGATGTATGTCAGCTACTCGGTGAATCAAAGCATGGTCCAGCCCCCAGCAGGAGCGGCCCGAGCTGGTAGATTCCCCAGAAACACTGACCAAGCCCCAGCATGGGCTCCTGAGATCACACCCACCTTCAACAGAATCCATAAGGGATTCTTCCGCCTGTGGAAGTGTGAGGAGTACTGACCGGATGCATCTCAGGCTCAGGCTCCTTGTGATTACTTAGGGCTCAGCATCATGCCAACCCCCCAGGAACCTTCGCAGAACACCCTGAGCCCTCCCACATGCCAACCTACTACTGCCATAATCGGCTTCATTGCATTTGTCATGACCTGAAATACTGACATACTACAAGCAGTTCAATAAAGGCCCGATGCAGAGATGACTTGGTTGCCCATATCTGAAATGTGATTCCTTCTGGGATGTCACGGATTCAAGTTTGGAGAGGTAGATGGAAGACAGTCCCGGAACAACCTTGGATGGCACCCTACAAAGGTCTGGACTTCTCATACATCCTCCTGTATCTGACATAGCAGGTTTATGTCCACGTTGTCACAGGGGTTTTCCTGAGCTGGTCTGTGCACTGGTCTTGGTGGCTGAAGGCTCATAGAATTTTGAACCTTTTCATCTTGTGCCAGGCAGATACATTTTCTTTGAATTTATTTCTTTGCTTTTATTATTGACTGATTGATTAATTTTTGGTACCAGGGATCAAACTCACAACCTTGTGCTTACCAGACAGTGCTTAAACCACTGAGCTAAATCCCTGGCCCTATTTCTTTGCTCTTAAAACTGTAATAAGAGCTTTCATCTCTTAGATTGTTGAGATCAAATGTGACTTCTGGGCGCATCTCTCTTCCCCCGTCTGGAGTGTAGATATGATTGCCACCATCCGGTGGAAGACACAGCACCTTCAGGAAAGTTGAGCAAGATGAAAAGTTGCTACTGCTGTGGGTCTTCAACACCAGCCTCATACTTCTTATACTTGGACAGAGATGGGATTGCATTTCTAGATTCATTTGGAGCACTTTGGTCTCTGTTCTAAAACAACAGATATCCTGTACCCTAATTACTACAGCGTGGATGTGCCAAAAAGGTTTTGTGTTAACTGTGATACTTCGCCCCTTACTCTCAGATGCTGGGCCATTTTTAGCTCAGCTGGTCAAAGCACAGTGCCAAGATGAGGAAGATCGTCTCCCTCCTTGACCAAATGAGCCCATACTATTTCCAGCTACCTCTAACTAGTGTTTCTCAGATGAAACTAAGAGTGGATAGGCCTGAAGATACATACCCACTTCAGTGGGGAGGGGAGATTTCAATGAATTCACCCCCTACAAATAATGGAACTCTGCAAAAGACACAACTAAAAAGGGTCACATGATCCCATGGCACTGTGAAAGCTGGTTACTCTGTTTTGGAAGGCATTTGGGCAATGTATATTAAAGTTAAAAATGTGCATGTCCTCCAAGCCAGCAATTCCACTTCCAGTCCCTAAAGACAGACTCACAGATGTGTAGTAAGGTAAGATTTGTTTTTTTATGCTGAGGGCTGAACTCATGACCTTGTGCTTGCCAGGCAGGCACTTACGCCACTGAGCTAAATCCCTGGTGGTAAAGTGATTTTTGCATGGACAGTCAGGCAAGACTGCTTGTCGAAACACACGTCTTTCTTCAGGATGTAGATGCATACTTTGAAACCTTAATCTGCCATTTTCTAGAGGCAGATTTACTGTTCTTGGGCTCACACACATATATACACACATACACAAGACATACAGTTGTCTGAAAAGAGACTGTTGTAAAAACTGACATCATATATATTCCTATACAACACATACACTCACCAACACAAATTAGGTGTTTCCAAACCCTCAGATACGAAAGCACCATAAAAAGAACAGGGAGGTAACGTTTAATTCCTCCCGGGTAACAGTGATTCTCTCTGGAATGATGACGGCTATCAGAAGGAATAGTTATTATTTACTATACCTAAATAGTTTACAGTGGGAATTAATTTATTTACTACATGGTAAACAAAATTAAAATCTTTTAAAGAAAGGAATACCAGCATCATGTAACTATTTCTTTTATTGATGACTCTACAGATTCCATAAGTATGTGGCGATATTTTTCAGTAAATATATATTGGGGAAAAAATGGAAATTTGGTTCAGCAAGTAAACCAAGGCCTATTTTTTTTAAAAAAGGGTTTAAAAAAAACCATGGTTTTCTCTTAAAGGCAAGCACTTCAGTAAGATACGATTGTCAGAAAAACAGCAATCACTTTCATGTTTCTCCCGACTCTTCTGGAGCCTGCGCCTTGGGCTCTGCCGAGTTCATGGGGTGTGGCCTTGGCTTCGCGAGCACAATGCCTTGACACAAAGAGAGAAAAGACAAGTCTGGCCATATGGTCAAACGCAAACGACGTCTGATGTTTGGGAATTCCAAGGAAAAATCCATCTGCTAATCATCTGAATGGTCCAAACCTGATTAATGGGCTGCATAATTACAAAGCCGACTTCAGCCACTTAACTTCCATTCTCTTTGCTCCAACATGGACTATTTTCATATGTAAATAAAACAGGAGTCAAGAGCCCCTCAGCCACACACAACTCTTCTTCTCTCTGTTATCACCGCCTCAGCCCCCTCAGGTGTGTTTCCAAACCTCTGTCGAGACCTTGTCCTGGAGGCGGCTGTAGCTAGCGTACAGGTAGCATCGATCCCTTTCATGATTATTTGTATATTGATATTGAATTTGAGGATATATCAAATTTGTTATACACAGTCTATCAAACAAGCGATTTCCCATGTTTTATTCACTAGGACAATCAAGTAAGAATTTTAGTAAAAGGCATGAGCTAATTGTACATGGATCGGGCATGCACATGGAAGTTGCCTTTGAGCGAGTTACATCTGTGGCTCTGTAGAAGTCGCAGTGTGGTAGGAGCCATGTCCTTGCACCTGTCTTCCCTGTAGTCTGGCGTGGACCGCCTTCCCCCCCTCTGCGCGCCCAGGGCTGTGCAGGGAAGGTTCCTGGGGAGACTACGTGTGGGCCGAACCACAGTTCCTTGCTAGCAGAATCAACCACGCAGCCCCTGGAGAGCTTGGGCGCTGACTGCTGGCTCCAGATGGAATCTGACTGCCATAACAGACACCCCCAGGGGTACTGAAACCCCTGCAGGCCGAGGCTGCGCCCCAGGCCGGGTAAATCAGGATCTCTGGAATCGGGACCCAGGCTTCTCCATGTCTGCAATTCCCTGGGTGCTTTCAACAAGCAGCCAAGGTTGACAGCCATGGATCAGGGTCACAGAGTTGCCACCAGCTCCCTAAGTGGCTGAGAGCTACTAGGTCTCAAAGAGAATGACACGGCACATGGATTCAGAGACCACGAGGCCTTTGCTGTAGACAGGTTCCCTGCCAGAAGGCTTACTCTGTCGTCTTCCCATCACTTCCTGGTCTCCCTGGCCACCACGCTTCCTGCCGGCTCTGTTCCCAGCCCATGGCGGTACAGCCTCCGTACCACAGTATGGTCCCACTGTTTCTTTCTCCATAGTCCCTGTTGTTCTCCCACAGATATAATTCTCTTGCTCCTCATCTTTATGGTTAATGCCTGCATCATCCCTCTAGAATGAAGCTTTCTGGCCCGAGGATCTTTGCCTGCTTTCTTCCCCAAATATCTAAAGAGCCTAGCGGGGCCCCAAGCACGCAGTAAGTGCTCAATAAATATCTGCCACCTAAATAAAAACTGGAGTCAGCAAAGATCTGACAGTTCATTTGCCGAATCCGAGCTTCCCACCAAACAGATGAGAAAGCTGTAGCTCAGAGAGGAGAAGGAGTGGATCTAAGGTCACAGAGCACAAACAGGCAGCGGATGGCCTGGGACTGAACACCCCACCTTGTACTCCGACCCTCACCCCCTGCACAATCTCCCATCGCCCCCACACGCAGGTTTCCTGAGTAGATGGCTGCACACAAACAGGTCCAAACGGCAAACCTGGAAGGCCAGCTTTTGCTTCCGCCTGGGCTGTCCAAATATTCACGCTCTGCTTTTCAGGGACACTCTTAGCACTAGACCTTGATGACTCTGCCTCGAAATCTGAGAACCCCACCGCCCTGCACCAGTAACGGCTCACAGCCTGGACACCATGTCTCAAGATTGGTTTTCACTGGCTTTTTTTTTTCCTCCCAGCAATTTTTGTGTTTCGTTCCGTTTTGTTTTCCTTAATCTGGCCTGAAATAAAGAAGCCGTGAGATGCAGGCTTTCAATTTTGTAAATGAGCCTGCCGCTCATTGCACTTTTCAGCAGATAAGGCCCGCACGGCATTTGCAGAAATGCTCCGCTATCTCTCCAGCAATCCGGCTCCTCTGCAGGCCCCCTTGGTTACAGCTTGGCAAATCTGCAAGAGGAATGCGGCTATACAGTTTGTGTGTGGACTGCGGAGTTGTTATGGCTTCCAAATTGCCTAGCGAGTCATTAATCATAGGCCAAGATAGGCCATCGCTGCGGCCGGCGGTGAAAGCACCCAGCATAATAGCAGCAAAATCGTGTTTAATATGCAACTCTCGCCGGCACAGATAGGGAAGGGGGAGAGGGGAGGGAAAAACCATCCCCCTCTTAGGAAAGAAAACTTCTACTTATCTTTGATTTGCATTCAGTCCTCCCTCAATAGTCCTTAAGCCTGTTATTTAATTCATTTTGGTGCCAGGGTTCATCACAAAGCAAAAACCCTAAGCGAGACCTATGCAGTCTGTGACCTCCAAACCCCCTGTCTTTTCTTGTCAGTTCTGTGTCATTTGTGCAGTTGAACTCCACCAATTTGAAATGCTGACCTCTTCCATAGACAACCTTATTCTCCTTCCGTGAAAGAAAAGCCCAGGCCCGACAAACCACTCAAGCGGGAGGTGGCAAGAAAAGAGAAAAGTGGTTGACTCATAAATCAATTTCCACAGCCCACCCAAAACCATACACACACACTGAACCTGTGCAAATTTTTAAAAATTTGCTGAATAGGTTTCTAAAGAAGAGAACTCCAAAAACAACAAAAAAAATTTTTTAAAGTTATGAATTGAAAGCAGAAAGAAAAGAAGCAAACACTCTGCTCTTAGAGGACTGGAATCACAGGAAGGGACCCTGTCTTCTTTTATACCTGGACTCTCCAGCGTGGCTTGAAAAGAAAAGTAGAAAATAAAGTACAGGAACAAAACCCCATGTCACAGGCAAATGCATCGAAGCAGGCGGGCTGGGGTGCAGGAAGCAGAGGCTTCAGGGATGGAGGCCTGTCTGTGGCCCTCCACCGTGTGCAGTGTGTGTGACCTGCACCCAGATTCACCCTCGGTGGCCCTCTGTGTCCTGGCTATCCTAACATACAGACCTGGATCAAACCGGGATACCTGTGACTTATATAACCAATTTTTCTTCGCACTGTGTCTATCACCTCCCTTAAATTTTTATGTCTTCTCATCAAGCCAGTCATCAACTGCAAAGCAATGACTGAAATATATAGTGAATGTTTAACCCTTTAAAAAATTGTCAGAATGAGACACATTGCCATGAATCCCCCTCCAAATCTTCTCCCTCTCTTTGAACTCTTCCCACCATTTCTGTCATTTTCTGAAGCCTGTCTGGGTGTCCTGTTTGTGTCTTTACAGGGTGTGATAAAACATGCAGTGAACCATGCTGCCGAGCGCCCTCCGACAGAAAGGCCGGCTCATAGACACAGGATGGTGTGCCTTCACCTCACCCACTGGATCCGGCACCCGGAGACTCCTGCCTCTTCCCCAAAGTCAACACGGTCATGAAAGGTGAATGCTTTGAATCAGTTCAGTACATGGAGGCAGCCAGAGCAGCCCAGCTAAAGACACTCAGGAGACAGCACTTTCAGAGTGGCTGCAGAATGTGACCAGGATGATGTGATAAGTGTATTCAAAGCCAGTGGAAGTATTTTAGGGAGAATTAATGGCGACCTGTCTTTTACTTTAATAAATTTTAAAAAATCTAAACATGCACCCTAGTCTTCCATCATACTATATGCTGCTATTTAATTCAAATCTGCACATATTGAGAACTTTCTGTGTCTCTCCACTAGGCAGTAGGAATTTAAGATACAGTCTTTTTCCTAAATGTCTAACAACTGAGTGTGTAAAAAAAGCACAAAAGCTCCCTGATACAGAAAAAAAGCTAGGAGCATAGAAATATGAGTTTCTCCTTTAACATGTGAGTCAGTTCTTAGATCCCCCCCAACTCACATTTTCTTGCTACAAAGATTTTTAGGTTGAAAAGACAATTCCCGAATCAATTTGCATTTTGCTGAAGTCCATTCTTTCTGTTCTCTAGACCTCCTGACACCTAAAGAATAAAAATGAATAGTTCTCTTCTTGCATTCTGAAAATTGAGTTTCCCCCATTATGAAGCATGCACTAATGAACCCTTTTATTTCAGTTACTTTCAAGACTCATAAAGCATTGTTTGACAATTAATGAGGATGCACAAGTTGTTGTAGCTGAGGGAGATAAAGCATCATGGAGTTTCCTGGCTCCTTTTCTGAAGAACTATTGTTCTCAGAGCTGCAGAGTGCTCGCCGTAACTCCTGGTGGCCAACAGGGAAAAGTTCAGGATGTCTGTTCCTTTGATACAGCAGGCTGGACTGAAGAGAAGTGAACCTGGAAGTTTTTCTCTGAGTTCAAACTTAGCTTAAAGCCTTTGTATTTTGAGGGCTGCTTGCACCCTGGGAAGCAGGAGAGGCAAGGTCATAAACAAATAAATTGCAGTATATTGTCATAGGGGCAGCTATATAACAACTGAATATATGAAATTTACAGAGAAAAAAGTCACAAACATCAGGTGCAGGAATTTGAGATACCAGATCAGCAAAGAGGACACGTGCAGAGATATAGAGGGGAGAAAAAGCAAAACATGGCTGGAAGACGAGGAAATTTGGTATTCCTGGGGAGTAAGGACCAGCAGGAGTGGCTGGAGATCTGATGGACATTGGGTCACCAAAGCTCTTCCTAACCATTCATTAGAGTGGGAGCTCCCGAGAGCACTGCCATGTTTATTTTATTTTGGATCCACTGACAGCCCAGCAGGCTGCTGGCAAGACCTCCATCAGTGTTTCTGGAATGTTCTAGAAACTACTATTGCGAGCAATGGGGAAACCACAGAAGCGATACAATCCCACTTAGAAAGATCACTTTGGCATCAGTCATGTGATTTGTACATTATTTTTAAAGTACTCAGGTGGTCACAACATGGAGAATGGATTGGAAACGATTGCAGAGGCAGAGGTCCTGGGAGAAACCAAAAAATCCTGAAGAAGCAGATGCCAAACTGGGCTTTCAGGGCTGAATCTGAAAAATAGGACTGTGTACCTAAAAAGTCTGTACATGGAGAAAATTTTATTTTAGATAATGTATTGGCTGCATTTTCAAGTAACATTCTCATAATGTTTCCTTCAGCTTCTGGATATCTTTACAAACACAGTATTTCTAAGTTTGAAAGGTCATGCGTCTAAGCCTTAATCTAGGAAAAGAGTACACTAAATACTTTGAAAGGTTTTTCAACTTTTCTGGAATTTTAAGACTTCATGCAGAATCTTTTGGATCTGATAATGTCCACTGGGAAATCGGGGTAGAGAGATCAGAAAAGGCCCTTGGTCTTATGGTTGGAACATTGGGCGGACGGCAATGTCACAGATCAAGGTCTGGAAGACAAGTGGGGTACGGTTTTCCAATCAGCAGTTCTTCCAGAGCCCACTCAGTCGTTAGCGAGGCCTAGAGTAGGAGCCATAAAGGGCCTAAAAATGGGAAAACCATTTAGGAAGGAACCATTTAGGAAGGACTAAAACTGTAGCTATAAAACCAATGTCTTACTACAGGGAGATGTCAGTAGTGAGGAAAACTAGTTGGGAAAAAAATTCAGCTGGTATTGATGGTCTGCCATTCTTATAACCTTGAAATATTGAGCAAATAATCTTTTAAAAGACTACCTCCAGAATTCTCTCCATGCATCCTAACTGGCCCTCCCACTGGGGCTGCGTGATCTGTTTCTAGATCTCTGTTCCTATCGTCTCAGGGGACTGAAGGAGGTGACCTTAAGGTGCTGCTACTTTTAAGCACTCAGTAGCTCCAAGAATCTTCTGTAGTTGGGAAATTAACCTCTGTGTTCCAACTTAAAAGCACAAATAAACAGTGAGGGCCCAACGGGTTGAGAGTAGAACCCAGAGGACGATGAGAGCCATGGACTAGTGAAGTGTCTGTTGGCTAAAATCTACTAAGCAAAAAATCTTGAATTTCTCTGAGACCTGATATCTATATTCTTCTTTCTCATAAATAGAATGTTACCTGTTTTTCAAGCAGTGAAATACTGGGCTTAAAAAGGAAAATCTCAGCCATTTTATTTTATTTCATTTCATTTCATTTCATTTCATTTCATTTCATTTCATTTCATTTTATTTTATTTTATTTTATTTTTGGCAGTCCTGGGAGATGAGCCCAGAACCTTCACACTGAGTTGCATCCCCAGCCTTCTTTTTTCTTTCGACACTGAGTCTTACTAAGTCACCAAACTGCCCAGCCTGACTCTAACTTGCAATCCTCCTGCCTCAGCCTTCCAGGGTGCTAGAAGTACAGGCCTCATTTTGGAAGGGAGAGACTTCAGCTGGCAGTTCTTTTGCTCTTTGTCCTTCCTCCTCTTGGTTAGAAGAAGATATGGTCAGGAGATGGAGCACTCACCCTGGGACCACAAGACAACAAGCCCAGTGCTGAGGGTGACGGGGAAAGCATCGTGCCCCTCATCCCACTGTGAGGTATCACACACCCAGAGCGACTTTCTACATGTGGGCTTCTTACTTGGAGCAGGAGAGATGGAGAGAGGAAGAGAAGGGGAGAGAGGGAGGGGGAGAAGTGGGACAAGGCGAGAGACAGGGAAAGAGGGGTAGAGAGAAGGACAGAAGAAAAACAGAGGGAAGGGAGAAAGAGAAGGAGAGAGAGATGGAGGGGGGAAGGAGGAAGAGAAGAAGATGAAAGAAGGGTGATACAGAGAAAGAGAGAGAGGAAGAAAGAAAACATCAAAAGAGGCAAAGAAGGAAGGAAGAAAGGGGCAGGAAGGAAGAGAAGGGAGGGAAGAAGGGAAGAAAGGAAATCCATTCTTTGGTCTCACATCGTAGGTGGGATTCTGTGCTTATACCATCAAGTCTATTTTTGATAAAAGTGGTGCCCGACGTTCCCCACAGAGCAGTGAATAAGCTCATTTCCCCGCCACAGCCACATAGGTTATGCTTGAGAGCTCTGGATGCAATGCATAGCTATTTACAGAAAAAGAAAGGAGAAGGAGGAGGAGAAGGAGGAGGAGGAGGAGGAGAAGGGGGAGGAGGAGGAGAAGGAGAAGAAGGAGAAGAAGAAAGAGGAGGAGGAGGAGAAGAAGAAGGAGGAGGAGGAAGAAAGAGAAAGAAAGAAGGAGAAGAAGGAGAAGAAGAAAGAGGAGGAGGAGGAGAAGAAGAAGGAGGAGGAGGAAGAAAGAGAAAGAAAGAAAGAAAGAAAGAAAGAAAGAAAGAAAGAAAGAAAGAAAGAAAGAAAGAAAGAAAGAAAGAAGAAACTTGTTTACAGACACTAAGAAAACCAAGTGAAGATTCTCCAGGGCAGAGAGCACAGCCGCAGCCCCACTGCCCTGCACAGACTATGAATCAAATAAATGATGAAAAGGAGGAAACAACCTTTTCCATCTAGGAATGATTGCACCCTATGACACCTGATGATTCATCATTCAGTCTCTTGGACCACTGCTTCCCCTTTCCCAGGTCAACTGAACCAATGTGCAGAAACGTCACGCACAAATCATGAGAAGCTGGTGATGGGTTTCACTGGTGTGGCTGACGGGGGTGCCAGGAGGGTGCTGGGATACACACTTCCGGTGTGAACCCAAGCTGCACGGGTGATGAAGTCCCCCAAGGTGTAACAGGGCAGGAAGTTACATCCAGATAAAGATAACTGCCGTGTCCTGAATGCTTAACCTGGGAACCAGGTTACCGGAAAGAGGCATGGGGGAAGATGTCTTAGGGGCAAGTGACCACCTAAAGAAATGCTGCCATTGCCACCAGCATCCATTTCCAGCCAGGCGTCTAAGTGCAGTTTCAAGGATGACTTTGTTGCCACCATCATCACCGTTCTAGGGCAAGGATTGGCAAAGAACAACCCGAAAACCAAATCCCACTGTTGGAAACAAAGTTTCATCAGGACATGGCCACCTTCATGGACACACTGTTCCGGCTGCTTACGGTGGAGTGACATGGTCAGCTGGCAGCGCTCAGCTGAACTGAGTCAGGCGGTGCTGGGTGTGGAGGGCCCACCAGGACTGTCGCCAACAGCGTAAGAGGAGGACTGGAGGGAAGAGGTGTGCTGTGGACTCTCCGGGAGAAGCTGTCGCGCTGGCTTCCTGACATGAACTCGGCTCTTCCCATGGTCAGAGGAGCTCAGCTCCTGGCTGTCACTGAGGATGGCTGTGGTTCTCTGCGGGGGAGCTCTGGGCCTTGCCTTGAGCGTTGCTTCCCGGCTCCACTGCAGATCCCTCAGCCTGCAGCACAGATGCTTCACCCCACTGCTACAGACTTTCCAGCTTCTGCCGCTGACTTTGGGCCTTCCAGGTGCAGATCCTTGGTACAGACCTGCCTGAGACCTTGTCGTGGGTTCTAGGCCTCCAGCTGGATTACGATTGGATTCATGGAGGACATTGCCACGGGCTCAAGGTCTTCGACTGGACTCGTGGAGGACATTGTCATGGTATCCAATCTCTCAGCTGGATTCTTTGAGTCTCTACTGAATAGACAGATCTCTTGAACTCTACTGCATTTGACTTTTTGGGTGAATATTATAAAATAATCCCATAAATTATGTATCCTTGCAGGGTACCCTTGCAAGCCCTGACTATAACACTACTCTTGCACTCTAATTCAGAAATCAGTACTTGCCTAAAAGTCAGAAATACTTTCTAAGTCAGTTTTTATAGAAAAATTTGCAGACCTCGGATCTAAAAAATATTTGTCTTTTTTTCTCCTTTCCCCTCCCCTCAGTACTGGAGATTGAACCTAGGGCCTTTGCCTTGCATGCAATACCAGGATCTTTTAAAATTTCTTATTTTGAGAGAAGTTCTTGCTAAGTCACTAAATTACATAGGCTAGAGTCAAACGTGTGGTCCTCCTGCCTCAGCCTCCCATATTTGTCGTCGTCGTCGTTGTTGTTGTTGTTGCTTTGCTTTGTTTTTGGCTGACAAGCTTCCGAGTTCACTTCCCTGGGATATTCTTAAGCATCTGAGTATAACCCATCTCTGGGTGTAAAAGCGATGGGTGTAAAAGCAGACAAGAAAAGAACTCAGTTCCCCCACATCTCTTACCTCTATCTCTCAACTAGTCACAAGCTCCTGCCCCAGATGTGAGGCCTGGCAGCACAAGACACGAGACAGCAGAGAACCCACTGTGGTCCTGAGGGCAGCTGGGCCAGCCAGAGACACCATCAGCATCAGCAGGATGTCCAGTGCCCAGTCCTGGAGATGGGCCTGGTGATGGTCACAACCATATCCAGCCATCCAGGGCGGGCGTTTGAGCTGCTTCTCAGTCTCATTATTTCCAGCTCATTTTCTGACCCTGGAATCAGTTTTTCCAGTAATTCCACAAACTACCCACACCTCTGTATGTCTCTTTTATTTAAATTGGTCAGATTTAATTTCTTTCTATTGCAACTGACAAAAATCTTTCCCACTGTCCCTGTTATCAGTTCAAAGATCACCCTCGCACGACCTCTTTGGGTCTTCCGACAGCCCCTTAAAGTATATTTTTACACCCTGGCAGCAGGGGAAGAAACTGAGGTTAAACAACCTGAGTCAACACTGGAACCCTTTTGACAAAAACAGGAGGAATCTTATTCCACTGCGCCAAGCGGGCAGAAGTCTTTTGATAACACCGTGCTTACTGGTTTTACTTATAAATTAAACAAACGGCCACTCTTCAAAGCCAGCAGAAACTCAAGGGCTCTTCTAACGCTTACCAGCATCTTGTTATTTTTCCCCCTCCTTTATTCACATCCAGGTGGCTTTATTTTTCATCTGAAAATGTCATCACTGCGTCATTAGCAATGCACTGTTACCTGACCGTAGGAAGAAGCCTCCCCGGGCCATATGGCTGAGTTTAATCTACATGGTCACGGTGTAATCCCGTTGAAATGGCTTCCCTTTGCAATCAAAACCGAATTTCACACTTTTCCAAGATGGGAGCAGCTCCTGTCTCCCCCGGAGTAATATAGATCTCCCCAGGCAGCCAAGGCCAATGGAAAGGGCTTTCTTCTCCAGTCCGCCAGCAGGTGGGGGGCAGGGCTGGGAGGTCAACCTGAATGGGAAGAGGTTGGAGGAAGTAATCCTCTCCATTCACCTCCTCCAGATGGACCGCTGGGGACGGCCAGCCCGTGGAACTCTGCAAATGTGCACTGAGAAACATAAGCCACCCTTCGGATTGCTGGCTTGCTCTCAGCCACAGTTGTCATTTCTGGAGTTAATTTTCTGGTATATCGCCTCCACAAGGCTGAAACGAATGACCCCTGCCCACACTCAGGGCCACCTAGGTCATCAAAGTCCCCAGCGACGTATGTTGTGAGCAAACCTCTGCCCATTTATTCTACTGCGGCCCATCTTAGACCAGTGGATGAGAATTATTGGAGTAAATACGAAAAAACAACCGAACGGCACTAGCTAGGTAAACAGACTCAATAAAAGAACGGGGTGTTGCTTTTAGAAGGAACTTCCCACCCGGTAACATTGTCTAAGGCGATAATTGTCAGGCTGTGTCCACGCTGATACACATATCCCACTGACGAAATTATATCAGATAGAATGTTTCTGGATACAGTTGGGAAATATGAATCCAAAAGACCAAAGTACATTTGCTCTGACAAAGTGGTTTAACTTTCCAGAGATCTGTCTCAAGGACAGTTAAGGACATATATTAATATTTGGCTATAAAAGTTTTTATTCAGTTATTTGCAGATAACACAACATTTAAGAAAGAAGTCCATTTGTGTAAAAATACACAACCAGTTAAGATACTATTACTGTCCATTTGACAAATAGTTAAAATTGTGGAAGAGTAAAGATTCAGAAATGTGTAATGACTAGGTTTTTCAGGTTCTGCCTGACCCCATAAATTATAAAGGGGACGTGAAAGCCTTCTTACCTGTTGTGCTCTTAGGAACCAGCAAAGGATGTGGAAAATAATTGCTGATTTAATAACTGAATTAATACATAAGTAGAAAAGTGAAAGCTAGGGTGAGGCATATATATGTTCATATAATTAGATGCTGGTTTCTCTCTAGTTGGCTCTCTCTTCATTTATATACGTGTATATGTGACATTGCAGATGCATTGACATGTTAGTAAACATAAATCTACATTGCCCTCCAAAATCCTGCATGATATGCCATTATATGAACTCCAAACAATCATTGGAACCAATACTCAACATTTAAGTGTTAAGTTGTTTCAGATTTTTTAACCTTATGAAAAAGAATACGACACATGCTTTTTTGGGTGCTAGGCTTTCAAATGTATCTGATTTTCTTTTCTTTATTAAAATACGTAGGATTAGAATCAGCAGGTTCAGGAAGAAATCAGTTGTTCTTTGAAATACATGCCCGCCCCATTCAGATGCCACACACTAAGTGCCCATCTGTGTCCCAGTGAAGGACGTGACATTGCCAAGAACAGGGAGAGAGATGGAATCAGATGTCATGTGGCTCCCTCAGCAAGAAGTGGGGTATGACAAAGGGGACTACTTCCTGTGCGCTCCAGAATCCTCCATTTCCTACTTCCGCCTCCGCAGGAAGTGGAGACACTGAAAGGAAGATGAAGCTGGACTGTGCTGGTCCCATATCAGAGTTGAGATATCTGGTCACTCTGTTTTATTGTGGATTTTTAAGGGCACAGATCCCATCAATAATTCACACGGATCACCACTGGAAGTGTCGTTATGGTCACATTTCAGCACTTTTATGTGACACGTTTGTGTGTGGGGGAGGGGCACTGCTCACAAGGCCAGACCATATCTCAAATAAAACAGCATTTGAACATATTCGCTAATGTAGTATTTTTATAAAAAGAAATGACCTCAGACAATCCTCGTCTCTCCAGCTCTCCATGATCTTGGCTGGCAGTTCTAAGGCATGTCACGGTCTGAGGACAGGATCTGTCTTTGGATAGCAAAGAAGTTTGCCCAAGAAGGTCATAAGAGGATAACTGGAGGAGAGAGTAAGAACATGGCACAGGTCACCTCGCTCTTCAGAATCCAGGACCGCAAATAAGAATGCATGAAAAATAATCACAGAGACGCTGATCAGGGTTTGCAGAATTATTAAACACTCCTGACATTAAAACATGGTAGCTTTTCTTTTCTTCTTTCTACTTTTTTTAATTAGAGTTTTGAACTTCAAAACAATTGATGGGGGAAAATCACAAAGACGTGGTGATTCCAATCCTGGATTTTTGGGAGCTGAGGGAAGCTTGAGTTATCTCTCCAAGGCCATGCAGTGCAATGAGAAAAGTGGCTATTCCCGAAATTTCCACCAATGAGTTCCTGAAGATTTTCCTGCCAAGGCTAGTGGAAGAGAACAGATTTGTAAGCCACTCTGGAATATGAAGAGGGTAAAGTTCTAGAAGCCAAGCAAAGTGGCTGGATTCTAACTCCCACTGCTAATTCCCCCTGGCAAAGCAGTCACTTCACCGGGCTTAAATTTCTCTTCCATAAAATGGGCTGACAATTTCCTACCTGCTCCACTAGGCAAACCTAACAGCCCAATCATCCTGCCCTTACCAGATGACAGCTGGTATCTTGGAGGTCCCAGAAACCCCCCACATCGCTGGAGAGCCTAAGATGCATACAGCTCTACCTCTCAGCACCCCGGCAGAGCAGTAACACACAAATTCCTGGGTGACAGCACAGTGTTTCCGCTTCATAGATGGACTTGCATACGTGGAGTGTAATTTCTTTACACACAAAACTGAAACATTACTTGCTATTTCGTTTTCCACTGAGAACTTTGGAGCGTCTCTTAGATGTACACCGGCCAGGCTAAGCATGTGTACATAGCTATCTTCTCGCATCTTCATCTTTGCCACTTACCTGGCAGGTGGTTACACTATTTCTTCTTAGGTAGTGGAAGAGACAAAGGTTCAATTCCCCGGTGTGCTTGATAGCGCACCACGAATCCCAATCCTATCTCTAAGCTCCGAATTAAGTGTCTTCCAGAAGTAAACAATCAAAGGAAAACAAAAGAACCTCATTTCTAAGGAGCCCCTCCCTCCCGCCTTCCTTACTTTCTTGCTTTCCTAAGTGTATGGATGTCAAGTGTGTGCCAGTTAGTCAGAAAAGGGACAGCAGCCTTGGTAATGCAACAACCAAGGCAAACAACACGCTGGCTTTGGCCCAGGCTTTCAGAAGGAAGCCAGCGCGCAGTTGACCTCTGGATCTCACTGGGGAAACTGAGGGCTGCCTTATGACTGGCAGGGAATTCAGAATCAGGCGAACCCGAGTTCAAATCTTGCCTCTGCCCCTACCAAGCGCTATAAGCAGGGACGGGATGAGTCTCACAGTGTCTTTGGAGTCTCGAGTTCTTTATCTAAGGTAAATGTAATAACACCATCTTAGCGGGCTGTTGTAATAGTCACCAACATCAGAGGCTTGGCCCTTGAACAAGCTCCTCACGCGGCTCGTGAGGATAGGTCCTTTCGGTTGTAGGTTGTAGGCAAAGCTCCTACTGCCCTTTGCAGTAGAGATCTGTCTGTCTGTCTGTCTGTCTGTCTGCAGGTCTCTCCAGGGGAGCCCCCGCCCAGGCTTCAGCAGCAGAAGCTAGGGGCATCATCAAGCATCAGGACCCTGCAAGAAACTGCATGCAGGCCGAGGCGGCTTGCTCTCCTTTGCTTGCAAATCCCTGCTCCCCGGCTGGCCCGGCTTCATGGGTGGAGGGTCAATTCGCCATGGCCGTTTGTATCGGCAGCGGGCCTGACAGGCCGGGAGAGGAAGGCGTTAATGTTTTCTGACAGGCGACCCCTAATTGTGGGAGCTTTTCTTCTGGGCCTCTGTGAAATTCTGACTTAGGCGAGCAGCATAACAAAGTGGTCGGGCATTGAGTGAAACTCGCAGTACACTGGGCCGGGGGCCTAGGGGAGGGGAGGGCCGCCCGGCCGGCATTATTCATGAAGACTTTCAGCTGTTTTTGTCTTTTAACTAACCTTTGAGTTTGATCAGAGGGCTGGCCGGCCTCCCTTTTCGCCAAAGGCCCTGCTGGCACCTGGACAATGGAGACAGACTGTTTTCCTAGTAAAGAGAGATGGGGGGGGCTGGGCTGAGCTGCGGGGGCGCACGGCCGCTCTGCCTCGGCCTTGGTCCTTGGTGGCTCCCCAGAGCAAGCTGCCACCCACCACCCTGGGACTGCGCCCCGGGCCTGAACAACTTCATCCCCCAGCGGCGAAGGGCGGCGGGCTGCCCCCGGGTGCCGAAGCCCTCTGGGTCTCTCCTCCCTGTCCCCCTCCTTCCTTCCGAGGCTCAACTACGGCGAGGGCTCCGGTCTGGATGACTCTGCCGTTGTTTCCTTTCCTTTCTTTCTCTCTTTTTCACTGGGTGCAAGCAATGAAGAAGGGGAGAAGAGGAAGACAGAAATTTAGAAAAAGTGAAACGGACAGTTTGAGGAAGGGGGTCTTGAAGAGAGGCGGCGGAAGCGCTGGGACCCGGAGGCTGTGGCCCGGACGCACGGCGAGGCCGGGTCCAGGGCGCGGGGGTCCGGGAGCGGGAGGGAGTGAGGGGCCGCGCTCGCTTTGGGCCGGTGCGGAGCTCGGTCCCCAGGTCCGCCCCACGCCCAGACCCAGGCCCGCCCTCCGCGTCGTGCTCTGCAGACAGCGCTCCCCGCGGAGCGGGGCTCTCCCGCCCAGCCTGGTCCCCAAAGGAGCCCCGGTGGCCCGCGTCAAAGGCGGCTTTGTGCGCAGCGCGCGCGACGCCCCGGGCGCCAGCTCCTGTCCTCTCCCTTCCGCCAGTCCTGCTCCGTCCTCTCCTCGCCTCCCTCTCGGTTTCCTCCTCCGTCTGCCCTTTCCGTCTCGGCCCGCCCACCCCTGCAGCACGGCGTCCTCCTCTTCCTCCTCCCGCGCCTCCTCCCTGTCCTCCTCCCCGTCCTCCTCCTCCCCTGCCCTCTCCATCTCCTCGTATCCGCCCCGTCCTCCTCCCGCTGTCTCTCTTCCTCCCCTCTCACCTCCTACCTGTGGCTCCTCTTCTCCCACCCCCTCTCCACCCGCTCCCCACATCAGGTGGCCCCGGTCC
Source organism: Dolichotis patagonum (assembly GCA_004027295.1). Classification (NCBI taxonomy): domain Eukaryota; kingdom Metazoa; phylum Chordata; class Mammalia; order Rodentia; family Caviidae; genus Dolichotis; species Dolichotis patagonum. The sequence continues at coordinate 39,594 of PVJX010004132.1, read as the reverse complement.
CCGCGCGCAGCTGACAGCGGACGCGCGCCCGGAGCCAATCAGCGCCCGCCGGCGCCGCCGCCTGAATGAATCATTGAGCCCGACACGCGCTCGGGCCCGCGCTCCGCCGCGCGCTCCCTGCCATTAACCTACACACCCTCTTTTGTAACAACCTAATCTTGCATACAAAGGCAGGAGGAATATAACTTCTGCAACCTGCGCTCACGCCCAGCCGGTCGCTTCGCAGCTGGAAACGATCGTGAAGTGAAAGGAACTCTTCCTTTCCCTCCCTTCGCTTTGACTCCGGGAAACTTGGGGGTGCTGGGGGTGGGAAACCCCAGACAACCGTTTCTTGGATCAGGGTGAAGTTCAGAGACTTCAGCACTAGGAAATGGCAGAGAGACGGGGTGGCTCGCGTGTGGTACACCAGAGAAGCATCCGTGGCGGCAAAAACAAAACAAAACAAAATTAAAACAACAACAATAATAACAAAGTTGCAAGAAAACCTGCTTCTTGGAGAGCTCTGTGGAGAAAGCACATATTAGGATTGCTAAGTCCTAGGAGTGTTGATGCCTTTGTTGACGTGAGCAACCCTCTTTCGGCGAGCTCGTAAGTGGCAGGGGAACGAAGGGGGAGAGGGCCCTGAGCCCAGCAGCAGCAGAGCTCTGCTCACTCTCGAACGGGCACCACGCTCAGGAGGAGCGTGGATGCACGGCACACACCGACAGCCCAAAGCACTGCCATCTTCCATTCAGGAGGTGACCGGTGCAAAAGAGCGTGTTCCTAGCTTTATTTTCCAGCAGAGAAACCTGGCAGTAACTCCTTTTGCAAACTTGTGGGTACAGTACAAAAAGACGGGTGACTTTCCAGAGTCAGGTGGTGCAGACTTAGGTTCACCCTCAGCCCTGGAAGGCTGCTGCCAGAGTCTCTAGAAATCTGAGAGGAAGAGAGCATCCCTCAGAATCTGTGAAGCAGTCAGGGTCCCCAGGAGCCAAGGCCACTTACGAAAAGGGTAAATGGAAGCATTGAATGGACGGAGCTGGGGGTGGGTCTGAGGCAACCCCTGCGGGGCAGCAGCGGAGTTTAAACGGGGGGACCCTTAGCACCTCTGAGCTGGAAGGGAGGAAGCTGTCCTTGGATCTCAGTGGCCACTGTTTCCATGGGAGGAGAGTGTCTTCACTAGCTACGACCTGCAGACCTAGCAGTGGAGTCACAGCCAAAGCATCTGAGTCAAGAGAGAGGAGAGTTTCCAACTCAGCCGACCTCCCTGACTGCCAAGTCCTGAGGCTGTCACTTCCTCGCCCAACCCAACAGGAAGCCAGGCAACCAGCAGCCCTAGCCATGGTGTCCAGGAAGTTCTGCCTCACGCGGCTGGAGAAGAGCGGAAGCGGAAGAGCAGACCCAGAAGGGAGACCGGAAGGGTCAGGGACACAGTTTCCCAAGGCCCAGAGCAGGGGGTCTAGATCAGTTCCCCCAAACCCCTGTCTTCCGGGCAGTGGGGGTGGAGCAGAGGGCAGGACAGGTAAGGTCCCTGTCCTCCTGGAGTTCACCTTCCGGTAGGGGACAACTGCCAACAGTCACACCTATCTTTTGTTAAAAAGCAAAGGGACTGTGTTTCAGTCCATGCCAGGGGGGACAATCAGGATGTGGACGGGGAGGGGCTTTGGCTGGTAGAGAGAAAGCTGCTTGGGTAGGGACCTCAGGGAGGCTTGCAGGGGGCAGCCTTTGAGGGAGGCAGCCTAGACTTCTCAGAAAGTCTGCCTGGGGTCTGCCTGGACTCTGGACTTCATCTTCAGAGCTGGGTGGATTAGAGTGCAGTGTGGGCTGTGATTTAGATGCATCTAAGCAGTTCTCACAGAAAAAAAGGGGAGACAGGACTAGAAGAACGACCACCCCAACAGGCACCGACATTTGCACGCATCTGGTAATTTCCTCCCCAAGAGCATTTCAAACCCTTTATCTAGTTTCACCTGACCGCCTGGGGGTCCCCAGAGCTGGGGTGTTGGGTTTATGTTTTAACATCCTGCAAGATCACCAGAGTGGACACGCATGTTCCAGCCCCCTCCCTGTATCTCAGCCCCACTCCTAAAACTCTAAGCAAATAGCAGGAGGGTTTCTTTCCTCTTCCTTGATGGAGCTGCCCACTGTGAACTCGAGGCAGATTTTTCTCCATCCATCCCCTCTTACTCCTGATTTTAAAAGTAAAAATTAAATAAAATAATAAGCAAAAAAAAAAAAACCCATAGAGACAAATAACAAAAAACCCCTCTGTGCCAGGGAGGTGAAATGTGCGCCCGGGAGTTTTACCCCAGACTCTTATGACAAGCACTCAACAGCCTGCAGCCGGCCCGGCTTCTTTTTGGACGCCCTCTCCCGGGTCCTTCTCCGGCTTTCAGGCGGGCCTGCAGCCTTCACTTGGTGGTCTCCCGGCCATGTTTGAATAGGCCAGCGATCTCCGTCGGTGGAGTCAACCGCAGGAGTTTTCCTCCCCTACCCCCCTCTCCCCCTTAGCGCGCGGGGCTGAGCCCCAGCAGAGGCCGCGGCCGCGCTGACAGCCCGGGCCGAGCCTCCCGCAGCCAATGGGCAGCGCTGATTTATGCGGCTCGCTGCGGCGGCTGAATGCGGCTTGTCAGCCTCGCTGTGAAGGGCTTCCCTGCCCGCACAAGCCCCGGCTTTGTGTTGCTTAGCGATTAGAGCAGATGTAATGAGATTTTGCCCAATCCCGGCATTGTCCTGTCTTGGGCAAAATCGTGTGTGTGTGTGTGTGTGTGTGTGTGTGTGTGTGTGTGTGTGTGTGTTTCTGTGAATTTTTTCAAGTTTGCCTTTGCTTTGTGGCAAACAGCGGCTAACTTTGCCTCTAGTTGAAGGAGGCTGGATATTTTCCATGGACAAGTGGGTAAAGGAACACCTGTCCTGACCCACAGGAGGGGGGAAAATCCCCTTTTGTGGGGGTTGAAACATTACCCTAAAGTTAGATTCACAGTCAGAAGTGACTGGCTACACTTTCCTTGCACACCTTATCTGGAAACTTGCAAAAGGAGTTAAATGAAATGAAACAGAAACGGAGGTGGGGGGGCAGCTTTGGTCCTCCAAATAAAATAAAATAAAATAAAATAAATAAAATAAAATAAAATAAAGCAGCATTGATAAGGCATTACTTCCCTGGAGTAAGCTCTAAATTGGCCCACTGCTGGCAGAAAGTCCGATTATTTATGGCGATGAGGAATTTACTGATTTTTTTCTCCCCTTAATTACGCTCATCTCTTTGAAAGGGACCAAAGCCCCAATGTGCATTCTATAGAGGGTCATTTAGCAAGATGACATCAGGCACTGTGCCCCGCTCAGCGCATAAGGGCTTTAAAAAATGATTATTCTGTGCCACTAAACAGTATAGATGTACCAACACAGACTGGATTTTTAACTCTGGAAGACGTGCAGGCTCCTCGCTCTTTGTTGGGTTTTGTAAGATGCGGTTTTTTCTTCTCTCTCTCTCTCTCTCTCTCTCTCTCTCTCTCTCTCTCTCTCGCGCTGGGCTTTCCGCTTGGCTGGAGACACGCACGCTGAATCGCCAAGTGATGCCGGCGGCCAGCGAGGAGGCGGCAGAGGCCCAGTAGGATTCTAATCACGTTCTTGCCAACTGACAAGGAGCAAGTCAGCCAAAAACCCACCAATTTCTTTTTGAATCTTGGTAATTGGGTACTTTTACACGCAGCTCACGCTATTGGGATAGAGTCAGGGGCTCACATAGGCCAGTGCCTCAAAGCGACCATACATTTCTAAACGCCTATATTTATTTAAACCTAACTCCTTCTGCCAGGAGGAGTTCTGATCACCCATGTCTCTCACTTAACAGCAATGTGGGAAGCGTGTGCACTCTGGAAGGTGTGCCCTGGGCGTGGAAGAAGCAGGCAGCCCACTCCAGCCTGCCCCTGCAGGGGGACCTGCGGTCCCCAGCCTTCAGCCTCTGCCCTTCTCCTGCCCCCTTGACCACCGGGTCTTCAGCTCTCCCTGACTCTCACACTGAGAGTCTCAGAATGGGGGTGGGGGTCAGGAGGTCGGGTGCGGGATCTTCTTTCCCCAGTTCACATTTTGGAGATTTCCAAATGTATCCAAGGAGGAGATAGCCACTGGCCATTGCTTATTCTCTTGGCGGGGTGTATTTGCTGCCCCCCTCCCCAAGAGAGACGAAAATAAAGTATCAATACTATTTTCCTCGACCTCCACGACACAGCAGCCTCTGGGACAGGCCCTGGCGAGCACTTTGCCACGTCTCCCGCCCCCTTCTCTCTCCCACCCAGCCCTTCCCCTGGGCATTTTGATAACTTGGCTAGGGGAAACCTGGGCTGTCAAAGAAAGCTTAGAAGCAGCTGGTTATTTACACTTTTTTTAAAAAAAGGGAAAAAAAGTTTTATTATGAAACTAGTTTGTATAAAACAGGGTTATACACATTTTTGTAAGTCTGTCATAAAACAGTAAGAGAAAAAAAGGCAGTGGTAGAAATTTCCAAAAGGCAGCCGATCAGAACCAGCTGGCTGCCACTTTTCGTTTGGACAGTAGCTGAATAAACTTTGTTCTTCGTGAACGGGATTTAATAACATCATTAATACATTAACCACATTTCTATAAAGTAAGACACATCGGTGCTGAGGGCATCGGCGAAACTCTGAGCTCACCTATGAGGAGAGTTCTTTACAAAAAGCACAGAGGGAAACTGGCAGTGGTCAGGTGAACTACGCGTCTAAAAATGCAGAGGTAATAGCATTACATGTTAAAGTATCAAGATATACACATTTTAAACCATTTGTACAAAACCTCTATAAATTTTCTCTCTCTCTCTCTCTCTTTCTCTTATGTACAAAAATATCTTAATATATCCCCAAACTGGTTAGGATAGATACAAATAGATTTTTCTTATAATAAAAAAATTCACAAAAGATTGGAAGCATCCTATGATGAAAACAGTAGAAAAGACGGTGGGAGAGGAGGGGTGCGGGGTCGGGGAGGGGTTTCGGGGGGACTGAGTTTCACTGCAGACCAAGGCCAGGCCGGGTCACTGTGATGAAAAGACCACAGCCCGTTCCTAGAGAGCCGAGCCCTGCGCTGGCCTGGAGAGAGGGCTGTGGTGAAGGCACCGAGCCGGCGGGCCCAGCCCTGCCTGGTGGCGGTGGGTGGGCGTTCTGAGGAGCGCGGGCGGCTCCCGCAGCGGAGATACAGCCTTGGCCAGCGAGCCACTTCGGACTTTGCCTCGGGTACCAGTCGCTTCTTATCCCAGCGAATGCTTGCACTGCAAGCCACTATTCTGAGCGCCTCGCCTCTCAGGCATGCGTGGATGAGTGGGCGTTGGGGTCGGTGGCCTGTTTTTTGTTTGTTTTGTGTATGTGTGTTTTCTTCCTTTATTTATTTACTGTTTTGCTCCCTTCCAACGTCGCCGACGAGAAAAGCACTAACGATGCAGATTGTGCTGCGGTTCACCCTGTAAGATAAACAGAACGGAGAGATTAGTGTGGACGTGAACTCGGCGGGTCCGGGGAGAGGACGGGGACGTTCCGGGAGAGCAGCCTGACGGCTGGAGCACCCTCGGCGACAAGTCCCCGCGTCCCACAGCCAGCGCCTCCTCACGCAGCTGGACCCTGCCCCGCCCTCCTTGGAGACCTGGGCAAAGCCACTTTGAGATGCCACTGCAGGACCGACTGGCTTCGGAATTGGCAAACCTTAACAAAGTCTTAAAAAAAAAAAACCCATCTCCCTGGAGACAGCCCCTCTCCCTGCCAGAGGCACTCAAAGGGAGAAAAAGCAGCAAGCCAGGAAGACCTCCCCTCCCCGCGCACCCCCAGGGCCACCTACCTGCTTCCAAAGTCCATTTGCCCCGGGCCCTGAGCGGGCCGAGCCCCTCAGAACCAGTTGGTGAAATCCAGCAGCTCCTGCTCCTCGGGGCTGAGCGGATCGTAAGAGCTCTCATCGGACGAGTAGGACGAGACCGGGGAGCCGGCCATGGAGTTCATGTCGTTGGAGTAGTTGGGAGAGATGGTGGGCGACAGGACGCCCGCCTGGAAGGCGGCGCTTACCGCGTCATGCTCGTCCAGCAGCTGCTGCAGCGCGCGAATGTACTCGACCGCGGAGCGCAGCGTCTCCACCTTGCTCATCTTCTTGTTGGCCGCGCCGTTGGGGACGTGCTCCCGCAGCGTGGCGAAGCCCAGGTTCACCAGCTTGACGCGGTTGCGCTCGCGCTCGTTGCGGCGCGCCACGGCGGCCGGCTGCTGCTGCGGCAGGCTGTAGCCGAAACCGCTGAAGTTGAGCCGGCGTTTGCAGCGCATCAGCTCGGGCGAGGACGAGCGCTGCCGCTTGACTTGCTTGGCCGCCGACTTGTGACCGCCCCCCGAGGGCTGGCCGTCGGCCGCCGGGCTCAGCGGCGGGGGCTGCGCGCTCTGCGCGGCGGCCGCCGAGGCGAAGAAGCAGGCTGCGGGCGGCAGGAAGGGCTGCGGCTGGGGCTGCGCGCCGGCGCCGGCGCTCTCCATCTGGGCCGAGCTCTCCATGCGCGCACGCAGCGGGGCGCGCGCGGGGGGACGCGGGCCGGACTCGGGGGCGATCGCAGAGGGAAGGAAGGAAGGAAAGGGAGAGGTGGAGAGGGCGCCTCGGGAGAAGTTTTCAAAAAAAATGCCAAATCCCCGGGAGACTTCTTGGAGTGGGAGCGGAGCAGGTGCCAACGCGCGTCCTCCTCCCTCTGCGCCGCCGCCTCCTCCTCCCGCCCCTCCGCCCTCCGCGGTTGGCTTCGGAGCCTCGCGTGGCGCTCGCGTGTGAGGCTGCCGCTCGCGCCTTCTTGGAATAAAAAAAAAAAATAAGAGGCGGAAGAAGCTGCAAAAGTCAGCGGCGGCGGCGAGCGCGCTCTGCGATCTCGCGGCACCGGGCCCTCGCTCTCCTGCGCCGCGGTCTCTTCGGCCGCGGCCCGGGCAGTGTTTATTATTTTGTGAACCCCCTTTCTTTCTCAGGCCCTCCTTTCGCTCGCCCTTCCCGACTGGCTCCCTGTCGGGGCGCCTTCCACGTTCCCTGGCCAGAAGTGAGAGTGTGGGGCGCCGGAGTGCGGCTGCCTTTTCAACGGGACACCCAGCCCCACGCGCAGCCCTGGCCCCGCCTTGCCCCCGCTCCCCGCTGCTGCCGCGAGCGCCGGCGTCCGCTCCCCGCCTCCCCCCGCCCCCCAAGTCCCCTCCGCCTCCTCCCGCCCCCGCGGTCCCCGCGCCCGCTCAGTGCAAACTCCATTCAGCTGGGTTTGTTGTCGCAGTGCGTGCGCCTGGCGCGTGCCGGCTCCCGGCTGAATAAACAGGCGGCGCGCTCGGGGCGGGCTGAGGCCGGGGGTGGCTCCGGGAAGCGGGGGCTGGCCTCGCAGGAGGGGTGGGCGGCCCTGATAATTGGGGTGTGTGGGTGGAAATTTTGGGGGTGAAGCGTTCTCGGAGTCCCCTAAGAACTTAGAGCAAAATGCAGGGGAGGTTTCGATAGAAAAAGTGGCTCGGGATACCGGGGAGCAGCGTGGAGGAGAAGGGGGCTGGGTCTCTATTTTGTTGTTGTTTTCTTCTGCCCGCTTTTATTCTTCTGGGGTTCTTCAGAGGTGACGAGCCTAATTTATAATTGAATTTTAGGAAGATGAGAGGGGGAACTCGGTCCGGACAGTGGGAAAAGTGTGGAGCGTGTGAAGACTTGAGTTCTAGTCCCCGCGGGTCCTCTAGCCACCCCCGTGGTTCGAGGTCATTGTTAGCTTCTCTGTGCCTCCGTTTCCCCCTCTGTACGCAAATCCGGTTGCATTAATGTTCTCTGCTGCCTCACCCAGTTCTAAAAATCAGGATTGCGCTCCGCCGCTGAGCCAGCGTGGAGCGCGCGAGGGGGTCGTGGAGAGGTGGGTGTGATCCGCGTCCTAGGAGGCCCCCGCCCTCCCCGGGTGACCGCGGGCCCCCTACTGCAGCATCCCCCCTCCTCCCCGGGTAATTTCCGGACTGCCTGGGGGCGCCTGATGAGGGCCCGGCTCTGTGCCCCGCAACTAGGAAAAGAGAGCTGGGGGCGGCGCTGGATGGAGCTAGCTTCCTGGGCTGGTCCTCCTCGCCGCCTGGCTGCCTGGCGCAGCCTCCATCCCGCCCCAGGCGTGTGCCCGGCGGGCCGGTGGCAGGCGACTGGGAGCCGAGCCCGGCGGCCGCCGTGTGCTGGCGCCGCCAGGGAGGGGGAGGCGCCTGCCGCCTCGGCCGGGGGACAGAGCCTGCCCGGGCGCCTTCGCTGGGCCCCGGCCTTGGCGCGCTCAGGCAGGGCCCCGTCCAGCTTCGGATCTCTTGGGGACACCGCGCTGCGGGCAAAGCGACCGAAGCGGCGCCCTGATGTGGAGCTGGTCAGTGCGCTGGGTAGGGCCAGAACCACGGAAGCCAACTCAGTGCCTTAGTTGCTTCTAATTGAACCTCCCTTGGTGGAAAGAGGCCGTTCTGAAGGGTCTCCCAGGGTGAGCCAGGAGCCGCCCTCATGCGGCCTGTCTGAAGCAGTCTCAAAGCCTCAGTGGTCCTGGTGAGCCGCGAGGATGCGGGACACCACACGTGCGTGAATCGCAGCTCTTCTCTGCCTTGGTTTCCCCTTTGTAGAGGACTAGACGTGGGAAGCACAGGACCTAATTCTGCCAGCAGAGGTCAGTTCTGCAAACCTCTAGACCCAAAGGCCCTTTGGGCCCTGCGGGGGGCCTTGCATTTACACAAAGGATGAGCCCACTGCGGGAAAGGAACTGAGGGGCCCCCAAAGTCACGCGGTCTTCTCAGCCGTGTGCAGAGTGACCAGGCCTCCAGAGTCACTCTCCTGCAGCCTGGGCCCCCACAGCTTTCCTCAGGCCTCAGCCCCCTGATTCCGTAGGAGTCTCTCAGTAGCTCTCACCCCCTCCTGCCTCCCTGCCAGCACCCGCGAAAGCCTGGGGAAGAGTTTGGGGGATGCGGGACTGTGGGTGACATTCATTCCTCTGAATCCCTTTCTCCTGGACATGGGTCATGCAAGAGCACCGGCTCCCTTCCAGCCTGGACCCCAATGTTTGCCACTTGGTGAAGGGCTGGAGTCCCCCCCACCGTGGACTGTAACCTTCAGGAGCCCTCTCCCTCTGCCTGCCTCAGTTTCCTTATCTGCACAGGAGTGGCCTCCAGAAACTAATTTCAAACACCGTACCTAGAAGTACAGGACGTTTGCTGGTGGCCAGGGTGACAGCCGGCCTCTGAGTCCACACCAAAACCTGACGAACAGAAGCACACACACGTGGGGTCCAAACGGGAGTCCCTAGCCCAGCCTGGCTTTCCAGCCAGTGCTTAGCCTCAGTCCAGGAGAAATGACAGCGGGAGTGATGATTCTGCCACCCAGAGCCACTAGAACTGGTGTCCCTCAACTCCCCATCCTTCCCACCTCCACCTGGCTGTCTTCACCTTTGCACGCCAAGTCTGCTTCCTCGCGGGGTTTGCAAAACGTCCTGCTTTTTCTCCTCCAGCAGCCCAGAAGGTGCGCCCTCACGGGTCCCTCTCCCCTTTCTAAGGCAGTGATGTCTTATTCTTCCTTAGGAGTTTGCATCTCTGAACCTTGGGAATTGTGCGCCTCCAAGGGGTGGCGCCAGGTGTTTCTGCTTCCCGGAAGAGAAAGCAAATTTCAGTTTGGAGCAAAGGACTGAGGCTCAAGAACCAAACTCTGAATCCTGCCGCTGACACTGTGACCTGGATTGTGACCCAGGGCTGCCCTCTTTCTGAGAGACTGGCCCTGTGCTGTGCTAGGCCCAGGGAAGTCAGGCCCCCAGACTGGGACCTCCAGCATGGTGCATGTTGCACTGTGTGTTCCCCTGCCTGCATCAGGCCACACTTACAGCGTCTGACTGCAGGGTTGTGAGCTTTCGGGTGGCACACGTGGCACACTCTGGACCGGGTAGGAAGTCGTGCTCAAAGCCCACCAGGGAAAGGTTTTGCAGGAGGGTGTTCTGGGCAGCTTTGGTTGCTACCACTAAATACCTGAGTTGGTTTGTTTGTAAGTTTGTCTCGTCCATGCTCCCTTGGCTCACGGTTTGGGACCTGTGGAGAAGCCGCACATCATGGCGAGGGTGCACGGTGGAGCAGGATGGCTCACCTTGTGGCCCAAGAGGAAGGGGCTGGGCTTCCACAGCTGTCTGCATGTCCATGTCATGTCCACAGTGAACCAAGGAAGGCCCACCAGCACTGGCCTGGGGACAAAGACTTAAACACGCGAGTCCTGGGGAGATATTGAAGATCCAAACAATATCAGAAGGGGAAGCTCTACTCCTGGGTTCCTGGAACCCCACTGTGACAATCACTCCCCCCAGCTGGGCTCCAGTGCTAGCCTGGCTTCCTCTCTAGGCACCCAACGGTCAGTATTCCCTCTAGTTGTGAAGAATGGTGGTGATGCTGGTCAGTCCAGGTGCCGGAGAGAGGGAGCACACCTGTGTGACCTGGACAGCAGGACAAAGTGACATGACATGCTCTGTGACCCTCACGTGAAAGGTGGCTGGAACACAGCCACTGGCCCGGACTCCCTGGTCAGCACCCTGTGGCTGCCCCGTGCCCTCACTCCTGGCCCTGACCAGGTCCCCAGAGTTGTGCTTGACTTGGACCCTTGAACATGCCCACTGATCTGCACACTGTGAAGAACAGTTCAGGCAGGAAGCGTCGGATGCCATCACCCACAGGTGGCACAGTGACCCGCCGCCTGTGCCCCTGCTGGCGCTGCTCTGTGGGTACAGTCAGGCGCTGCCGGTGGGCTGCGTTGCCACGCTCGCCCCATAGGCCAAGGACTGGCCTTCCATCCTCGTGACCTGCCGCACCCGAAGTGCTCTGTCTCTACGACTTGTGCCTGAGGGAAGAGCAAGACACCAACTACTTTTGGTGTCACTCAGGAAGAAGGGACGTGTTTCCTCTCTTTCAGTACAGGACTTCATCTCTGTGCATCTGGACCAGCCTGTGTGGGAACCTTAGGAGCTGGGTCATACTTGTGCCCTCTTGTGCCCTGAGCCCCAGGGTCTAGTCAGGAGCATGACTTCCCAAGGGGTCCCCTTGGGCCTGCCACCCCAAAGACCCGAGACTCTAGTGCCTTGCCTCTCTCTTGCTTCACTAAATTTCCACTCACAGCCCATAGCCAGATCGGCACCACCTTCGGCGGCATGCCATGGCCCGGCTCCCGGAGTGTGTGGGAATCAGCAGCTCTCACCTCTGTGGAAAATGCCCCCCTGCTTTTTATGTGGGAGAGAGGCGGGCGGTGGACGTGAGGCTGGATGTGCTCAGGGGTGAGCTTTCCCAGGCAGTGCTGTCCAGAGTGGAAGGAAACAGTCAGAGCGCCTACAGGCCCTTGGGCTCTGGATTCGGTCACGAGGTTTTTGGTGCCATGCAGGGTTGGGGGGTGGCCTGAGTCACAGAAACTCAGATGCATTGGGGAAAGCGAGTGAACATGGAATTGTTCCAGATTGTACAGCAGGTCACAGGCTGTTCTGCTGGCCATAACATGGGGTCTCTGTCCAGTGGGGTGTGCAACGAGGGACCATCCTAAAGCAAACATCCATGACAGTACGGGGTGCTGTCTCCTGTCCCTCGTGTACCCTTCCCTTCTAGGGTACCCTCAGGAGAGACCGCTGTGCTCTGAGTCCGGTCTCCCCAGTCCAGGGAGGAGGGTGGGCTCCGGGGCACCACGGCAGCCCGCTCGGGCCCTGCAGCCAGGCCTGCACCTGCACTGTGGGACCCAGACGCCTGAAGACTCCATTCATGTTTTTCAATATGCCTTGAAAAGAAAAAAGTTAGTCAAACGAAACAAAACCAGCACAAACTATATTTTATTGTGGCTTTTTGGTCAGGGAGGAAAGGTTTGGGCGGGGGGAGCGGGGAGAAGGGAAGAATTTGAAGTCACCCTCACAAGCCCTTTTGAAGTTCTCCAAATAAGGAGAAGCAACGCTAAGTCTTTATTATTTTTTTCAAAAGCCCCATTTACATTATGATAAAATACCTTCCTTGGATAGGCATAAAGAAAGTCGTTAATCTATATAGCTCTCCAAAGAATCAATACATTCTGAACTTCTGTAGGATTTGTTACACTCTGTTTTGTTACAGTAGGCCTGCGCTGTCTAGGCGCATGGCTGCCCTTCTCTGCCTGCTCCCGCCTCCTTCGAGAATGAAAATAAAGTAAAGGTCTTTCACGGTAAACAAAACCAGCTGATTCTTCACAGAGAACCCTGAATAGCTGCAGAAGAAGAAGAAAAAGACTTACAATAAATGATGCATTTTTTTCTCTGCCGGGTATAGTATTCAAGGGTCAGGGCAGTATTCAAACAGAGGTCCTTTTTTTTTTTTCTCAGCAAGAGAGTTTAGAAAAGAAGTGTGGGGTCCATTCACAGCGTCCCCCCTTTACAATCACACGGCTATATGAAACCTATCTTCCGTGCCTTGTCAGACTGTTTCTGCAGACCAATTAGTGCTTTGTTGCCCGGCTTCTTTGCTGAATCTTTCAACAGTAAGAAAAAGCGCTCTTGAGTCTCTCCTTATTTTGACCATTTCAGTCATTACTCGGTGTAATAATTAATATGACAACTGGACGCTGGAGTTTGTATAGAAACACCTCAGCCACTGCAGCCAGCTTAGCGTGGGTGGCAAGGAGCCCCACGTCGACCCCAGAAGCCACACACACAAAAAGGGATGAATGGTGACAGAGAGGGCCAAGGAATAAAGATAAAATAGTTGACACAACGCAGAGGGACATAAAACAGCTTCCAGTGGGGATGGGGTGGGGAGGGGGCAATCAGGCGGGAGGAGAAAGCACCCCACAGAAGTTAACTTATTTGGAAACTGTTTCGTGAACAGAATGGTGGGCAGGAGCGGCCTCACTGCAGCCCATCCTCTTTCCCCCCAACTCTTGGACCTCATCGGAACTCGGGGGTTGGGGTGGGATGGGGTGGGGCTGGGCACCCTTCAGGCCTGTGCCCCATCAGGCCCTCCTAAAGATGCACCCCAGGGGTCACCCAGCCCGAGTTCCAGCCCCTAGCTCTATGCTGTACTCCCAGTTTTGCAAACAGTTCCAGCTCCGGGGTCTGGTTTTGGATGGCCGTGGAGAAGTTCGTGGCAGTGTAGACGAGACGAGGAACGTGGCACTGCCTCCCGGGGGTGACTGGTGACGGGATGTTCCAGAGAAGCCACCCACCGTGGCTGCCCCACCAACTAGCAGACCTGGACTGGCCATTCTGCACCCAGGGGTCCCAAAGGCTGCTCGCAGCCAGGCAGGTCCCGCTCGGGGAGGCGATGGCATAATAAATAATTAGAGGGCTTCAGCCGGTGAGCAGCAGCTCGCCAAGTGAGCCAGATCGGGGCTGGCGCTAACCTGAAGTGACAGTTTGCAGACAGGAGGGAAGGGGAGGAAAGCTCTGCTGCTGTTTACCCGCCCCCACGGATGGGCCCTTCTCAAGTCATGCCCCCAAACCCTTTCCTTCGTCCTTCTGATTTCCCTCTCTCCTTTTTTTGGGTTTACGGGGCGATCTGACCTTTGTGGGAAAGTTCAGTCCAGGCGCCCTGGCCAGTCTCAGCCCAGCAGTGCCGGCCCCTTACTGAGCAAGGATCTCAGCAGCCAGGCACCTGTGCTCCTCTTGGTCCTTGTGGGGCCTTTGCGTGCTCCCGGAACCCCTGGGTACCCTGCAGCCACAGCAGGGCAAAGGCGAGGGCAGCCCTGCAGTCCTGCGGGTGCCCGGACACCTCCTGAAAGCAGGAGCAGTTTACCCAAGGGACTGAGGTCAGTCATGTGTCCCCATTGTGTGGCCACGTGTCCCCGCGTCCATCACCACTTCCCAAAGTCCAGGCTCAGCCCGGCTCCTTGAGGTGCGACCTGGGAACCCCAGCTGGGCGGGCAGGTTGGGCAGGAAACCACTTGTGCAGGCCTCAGATCTGCAGCCTGAGCAGGAAGGGTAACGGGCTTGACTTTTCAGTCTCCTTGAGCTGGGAAGGGACAGGAGGAGGAAGAGCGGTGTCTCCTGGGTGCTGTTTAGGGAAATGAAACCGGAGCGAAACAGCAGCAAAGACCAGCTGAGTTCTGTGTGTGAAATGCTGAGGACTTCTGATTTCCCAAACAACCACTGCAGGGACCCTAACCAAAGCAGGCGACGGTGGGTCACACCTGGAACCCCAGCACTCTGTGAGGCTGAGGCAGGAGGATCTCCCAGCCCAGCCTCTCAGAGCAATCAATGACTTAGTGAAACCCTGTCTCAAGATAAAATAAGGGAGTTTATTGGATAGAAAAGGGGGCATGTAAGGGAAGAAAACCCACTTACACGCACAGCACAACCATGGAACCATGAAGATGGCACCTTCTTCCTCCACCCTCTGCTAGGTCTTTGACTGCCATCTTCACCCATCTGCCTGATTCTGTCTAAATAAACTCAAAATCTAGGTCAAATCCATGGGCCAGAGGCACATCTTAGTCACCAGGGCCTCTCCCCAGAAGGATGGGGCCTGGCTTCCCAGCAGGCTCCAATGCACACACATCCTCATGTGTGTTAACACCAGTGTGTGACATGCCTGGAAAGGGGTCTTTCTGGAAGAGCCTGGAAGGTTCTGGAAGTTTCGAGGCTGCGAGGATGACAAGATGCTGACCCTCTCTCAAGCTGTCCTCCAGCTATGGACTGTGACGCCCAGCAACCCGCCCACCGTCTGGGCAGTCAGTACTGGCACGGCCAGGATGAAACCGACATCTCTGTGCTGTTCTTTTCCAGCGCGAGCCCAGGGGCCAGGCCGAGCTTCTGGGGGTGCAGCCTCGTGGCTGCTGCAGGCGGAAGGCGGAGACGCGAGGTCAGCCAGGCTGCAGCCCTGGGGTAGCAGGGCAGCGACTCTGCTGGGAGACCGGATGCTCCCGGCAGCTGCTCGCGGTGGAGGCCTGGGAAACCACTCGGTCCTCCCGTGAGGGTTGTGTGGGCCGCTCGCCACCTGCCGGCCGTTTGTCAAACCTCAGCAAGACCGGAGAAAACTGCAGTTTGGACCCAGGCAGCCCCAGTGGGTGGCGGCTCTGCATCCTCCCCATGAACTTCTGGTCATCCGCAGGGCACCGCGGTGAGACGCTTCTCACCTCAACACTCAAGTGCCTCCACCCCCGAGCTGCCCCTTTCAGTCCTGTTATCTTGCTCTCTGACTGTCCATTGTCTCTGTCTTTGTCACAGTCTCTGTCTCTGCCTCTGTCTGTGTTACCCGCTCTCATTTGTTGAGGCAGAGTCTCACTAGGTGTGCTAGGTTGACTTCATTTCACAGCAACCCTCCTGCCTCAGCCTCATGAGTGCTGGGATTACAGGCGCGCACCACCCTTGCTCTCTGTCTTCTCCTGGAACAAGTCCACCTTGGACATGGTGACTTTCCATTTCCCTCTCCACGGCTTCGTCCTCTAGATCCTGCTCAGCCTGACGCCTCCTCTGCCTCTCCAAACCTCCTCTGCCTCTCCCCAAGCTTGTTTCTCCCCAGCCCAGTGGAGAAAGTTGGTTAGATGAACTCATAACCCGTATGGATAACACTCCCACGTATCCTGTAAAAACTGCAATCTTCACCCTCATCCAGGTTCCTGACAGTCATCTGCACCTGGGAATTCCCCCACCCCTGAGGTGACCCCTCCACTGAGTCTTCGGGGGACGGCAGCGTTCCCATCACCCCGACTGGGTCCCCTGCGCACTCAGATACGTGTTAAACATGTGTGTGTGTCTGGAGGTGTCCTGGTTGGCGCTGACACTTGAATTAGCACACAGAGCAGAGCCGATGGCCCTTCCCTGTGTGGGTGGACGTCACTACTTTGTTTTGGGCCTGAACACAGCAAAAGACACTGAGTGAGGAAGAACCGCCCGCTTGGCCTGACGGCTTCCCCTTCCTAGGGACTCAGGCGTGGACTGGCATCTCGGGGAAAGTCATCTTTTCTGTCCTGTTCCTCTAACTAGAGGTCCCCCTCGTCCTTAGGGTGGGTGCCCTGTGCCTTCTGACTCCACAGTGAGGACGCTGCTTCACCCCATTTGCGTGCCCAGCACTCTGCAGGGAGTCTGGGGCCAGGTAAGAGCTCCATTAGTCCTGCTGAAGGACTGGATGGACTTGTTAGCAAAAAGAAGCTGATTAACGGTATATGATGTATGACTCTAGGACAAAGTAAGTGCAATGCAGAAACATTTTAAATTAATTTAATGGGTTAAAAAACTGTCCTCCTCTGTCTTTGCATGTCACTAGCCCCACTCGCCCCTTGGCGTGGATCACCCAGAGTGTTAATCTCTTTCCTGTCAGTGGGATGAAATACCCAACGACCGAGGCTCTGAGGAAGGGAACTCCATTTGGCTCACAGCTTTCAGCGGTTCAGTCCACGTCAGCTGGCCCCGAGGCAGAAGCAGCACAGGGGACGGGCTGGTGGAGGAGAGCTGTCCAAGCCGTGGTGGCCGGGAAGCAGAGAGAGGGCAGGAGCCAGGGATGGAACACACCTGTCCGGCCCCAGCCTCCCCTGCCCCATCTCCAGCTGCGCTCACCTTGTGACACCACATTCAGCGGTGACTTCATCCATGGGTTGTAGCACCCCCGTGATCCAGTCACCTTCCAAATACGTGGGGTTTGTGGGGAGCATTTTGGATCTAAACCATAACACGTAGCATCCCCAGAGACCTTCTTATGTGACTGGCCTCAAGGAAAGCATCGGGTCTTTTCTCCAAGCGCCTGCTCAAGGTGCCTAATAAATATTTATTGATACGGGAGTACCACACAAGGGTGGTTCTTAACTTGTCAACATCCTCCTTAATATTTTCACAAATGTGGGAGAAAGGAGGGAGGGGGAGGAGCAGGGACCAGCGCTGCCGAGGGCTGCAGGGTTGGCGACAATGAAGGTCACCCCTACCACCAGCCACAAAAGTTTTCCAACCTTTGTTTATTTTCCTTTATATTTTGTATTCACTTTATTATCTTGTAGTGCATTACAGTATTTTAATCATTTTTATATGAATATTTTTGGGTTGTGGAATGAATCATTTGAGTTTCCATTATTTCTTATGGGGAAATTTACTTCAATAAGCAAATAATTTGATTTACAAGCATGTTTGAAGAACAGATTATGCTTGCAAACCAAGTTTTTATTGTGTTTTTATTAATAAGTTGCCTAATAAACTATAGGAACTTCTATATTTTTTGTCACTTCATTCTTTTTATTTGCATAATCTTCAGACACCGAAAAGATAATTCATTTTTTCTGTAACATAGGATTGAAATTTATTTTTATTATTGATAGTGTGGGTGATTTTGGAAAATCATTTCACCCCAAATATACTAGTTAGTAGTAGAAGAATTTTGAATTGGTGCCATGCAAATCTGAGGGTTATGATAAATTCAGTTTACAGAATTTTCATCACAAAAGGGGAGAATAGTACTTTGTAACTTATCTGGTCCCTGACAAAGATAGGTGGTGTGAGGTGAGGTTTGAAGACAGCAGACCCTGAACAACACACTCTCCAGACTTCTCCAGGCAAAGATGGTGACCACACCGTGGGCCCTTCTTACCTCTAAGATGACCAGTGACCACTGCACTGTCTGTGAAAGTGTCTCAAGAAACAGAATCACATCTGTGACCTGCACACAAGATGTCGCCTTGCCTTCCCTTATCTGGGTCTCGAAGGCATCTGTGGCCTCACAGGTCATAAGATGTGAGATGAGATGTTGGTGTCAACTAGCTGCGGTTCAACTATCTGACTTTGGTGAATGTTATAAAACAGGCAGTGACCCGTAAGCAGGCCCAGCCTTTTCCAGGGCTCCCCTGAGGCCTGAAGCTTGTGTAGACAGACACAGGACCCTAAAGTTTGGCTTCCTTAGCTCCAAGATGAATCTGTCTCTGGTGCCTGTGAATAGGTTACAAACAAACACCGAATGAATGAATGAACAGATGAATGACTGGAACAAAGTCAAGAGGCCATTGGATTTGCACCAAGATTCCCTGTGTGACTTCAGGTGAACCCCTGAGGTCCTCATTTTCAGAATGAGAACATTGGTCTCTGTCTTAGAGACAATGCACATGTAAAATATAAATAGAAATCAGTTTTAGAAATACAACATAGAAAGGAAGGTCTAGGTTCATTTTCTTTAAGTTCCATGTCCTGGTGAGGTCCAGTTCCAGAGCGTGGTCAGCTCAGGGAGACTAGGTCCAGTGGATTTCTCCAGTCCTCTCAGAGCAGCCATGGAGCTCTCTCCCAGGGTGCTGTTGTCTCTACCTCCTTAGCAGCTTAGGAAGCATCTTAGGCCTGTTTCCCATGCTTGCCCACCATATCTAAATCCACTCCTTTTTCCATCTCTTAAATTTTTCTCAGTCTTTCTATTCTCTTCACTATCAGCACCACTTAGTCCCTAATGTGCCATTTCCCGCCTGGACAGCTGGGATTGCTCATAAGTGTACTTACCACCCCTCTGCCTCCCTACTATGGCCAGTGTGGTCTTACCCCAAAGCCGATTCTCCACAGCCACCCTCTGATTACATTGTCCTGTGGTTACCAACCCATTCAGGATAAAGAGCAGATCCCCTCGCCAGGTTCTGCAAAGCCCTGCATAGTCTTGCATTGTCAGCCAGATTCTCCATTGTTTCTACCAAATGACCTTTGCTCATGCTGTCTTTTTGCCTGGAAGGTTCCAGAAAGTTCTAGGTTCTTCCTTTCCTCTTTCATCTACATATTTTCTACTTTATACCATATGGTGGGTACCACTTATGGGAAGAATTATTGGAGCATCATGTATATTTCCTTTGTGATGCTTGTTACTGTTGTTCACTTGAATGTATTCCTGTAATTCAATTAATGTTCATTGCCTAAAAAGGACATGAACTCAGGGAAGCACTCGTGTCCCTGAACCCAGAATGCCTGTCTTGCCACAAGGGCTAAGTTTTAGATTAGGTAGATTTATCTCAGTTCTATTCCCTCAAATATCTTCTTAACCTGGGAGTCCAACCCCCTGCTTCCTCTCATGAAAGACATGGAAGAATTAGAGGAAGAATCCATACCCAGGATCAAGACTGCCTTACCAAGAAATGAAGCAACCCGTGGTCTGGTGGGCTGTGTACCTAGGTGTTCTCCTAGAACTCTTGCTAAATTGGTGAGGACTGTGGTCCCCAAGATCCAAGCTGCTGAAAGGTCAAAGCTGAAGCCCCATGGGGCTGGGTTGTCTTAGTGGACAGGGCTGTTTATGTCACCTTCCCTTTCCCCTGGCACTTTGATTTCCCTCAGCAGCCTGAGGAGAGGATAATGGGGATTTCCCTGCCCTAACATCTCGTGGTGTATCTTTGGCTTTCTCTCTCACAAGACCACATTATCTCAGACCCCTCATCTATACAATGGGAAACCTTAAAAACATCGATCTCATTGAATGTAGAAAAGATTAAAAGAATATGTAGCGTGGCTGGCATTGAATAGATATCTAGGTGCTAAATAAATATCGGTCCTAACCAGAAGGAATGAAATAGAAACAGTAAAGTCACAGGGTGTATCTAAAAGTTCAATATGGCATAGGCAAATTCTCCAAAAGACTACCTTTTCATTGCAACTTTCTTTCTTTTATATTTTAAATGGCAAAGTATGAAGATGACAAATATCACTCTTATTCCCACAATTTAGACAGAATTTATCTCCCTAGGTTCATTTTATTTTTGTGGAGACATTTATCTAATGGAGAATACAAGGTTTTTGTATCTTTTGCCAGTGAAGAATTTAACTTTGTGTATTTTAAGAGCTTATACTACTATGATTTTTAAAAATAACTTTATGTCTATTATGTGAATGAACTATAATGAATTTAATTATTCTGTTATTGCTGAAGATTTCATTTTGTTCCTTAGTTTTTGAAATAACCTTTCCCTGAACAATTTTGTTCACATTTTGCTACATTTCTGACTAAAATACTAAATGTCAAGCACTTCATGTGCATCGGGCTCTCTGCCTAGTCTTGGGAATTTGGAAATAGTAATAATTGTGTAGCACAAGAGGAAGCAGAAGGGTTCAAACAGGTGCAGTTCTGAGTTTGTGAGTTTATAAAGGACATTTCTGGGTGCTCTCTGGGCCAAGCAGGGGTGACTACTTTTGATGGGATGTAGTCAGTCAGAGAAAGCTTTCTAGAAGAGGTGGAACGTGGGTTGACCAACTGAGTCTGGTATTAGTCAGGTTTTCATCATTGTGACAAAGTGCCTGAAGCAATCAATTTAAAAAGAGGAAAGGTGCATTTTGGCTCATGATTCTGGGGGTTTCAGTTCATGGTTGGTCATTCCCATCGATGCTGGAGCTCTGATGAGACAGCATGTCATGGTAGGAGAATGCGGCAGAGGACACTGCTTACCTCACGGTGAGCCAGCCCAAAGGAGGGAAAAGGAAGACGGGGAGCCAGGAACCAATATGCCCTCCACAGGCACATCTCCGATGACCTAGTTTCCTTTATCTGGGCTCTGTCACCTTTCCGCTGCACCATGGATTGGGGATCAAGCCTTCTACACACGAGCTTTTGGGGTACACTTATCCAAACTACACCTTATACCACCTCTGGTTCCTGAGCCTGGCTATTATATGTAGCATCAGCTCCCAGCTTTGACTCTGGAGTTTTCTTCAGACCACCCTTGCTCTTCTCTGCTTGGATTTGACGTCCCTGCTCTCTTAGGGGCTGAGTCTGCTCTGTCACTAAGCATCTTCGGTTCCTGAATGATACTGTCGTTCTGCCCACGGAGGCCCCTGGGTGCAGCCCTACTTGTGGCTTTGTTACCACAGTTTATAGCCAGTGGGGCGACGGCAAATGTTCAGCAACCTTCCCACCCTACTCCACTGAAGCAAGCAGACATTCCAATGTACAGTGTTGGCTGATATCCACAGTGTAAACATTCACACTCACCAGGCACAGCTGCCCAGGTATACACACTTGCCTGCATTTTAAAGACTTCGTACTGATGTCCCCTAAGGGGAAGGGGATCGAGAGACGGAGGGAGGGAAGGATAAGAGATGAAAGGAAGAAATTGCGGTGTGTGATGCACACGCTCCAGCTCCACACAGGAATGTAAACACTGAGCACTGCAAACGCGTACCAAATAAATGAAAGGGGTCAGGGATGGGGAGATGGGGGAGGGAGAAAAGGGGAAGGTGCTGAACCAAGGGAACCGGGGTATGTCAGGAACTTCACACTGGAATGTAAACCTTGTGTGCTGCGCACAGGAGCTAATAAACTATAAAGCGTTACCTAGCAGATCAGGTTTTCCTTCTCCATCTCACTGAACCTGGCCTCCCCAGAATAATCTCTTACAGTACCTCCTGAAAACCTTTCTTCTTGGTCATTATTAGTGTTTCACTTTTGCATCTATTTCATTTTGGTCACTGTGTTTACTGCTCAGGTGTCCTAAGAGAACACAAAATCAATGGCAGGAGTGGCCTTGACTGCCTTGGCCACGGAGGTCTAGGTCAGAGCTTGGAAAATATATAATCAACAAATATTTGTTGAGTGAATGCATGCACGGAAGACAAGGCTCAGTGATCTCATGCTGGTGCTGCCAAGAAGGGATGCGATGTAATGGTTCCAGGAGTTCAGATCATGCATGCGTCTCACTTTCATTTAATAGACCTTTGATCAAATGCACTTGATTTACTAATTGATTTTATTATGAGCCAATGTAATGCTCAGTTCTGCTAAGAATTCCTGGAATAGCCAGCCCTAAATCTTATTTTCTAATAGCCATGACTTCATCTCTTAATTCCATTTAGTTTGCATGGGCTTCACCAGACAGTAGCTTTCGGATTTCTGGATTGTCCGTCTAGGAAAGAAAACTAAAAAGAAAGATGTGGTGGCAAAGAGGTTCTGTGCAGTTTGTTCTGTGTAGCAGGGATTTCCTGGGTTTCTGCAACAGGACATTGTACTGTTCTCTGAATTCTAACGAGGAAAGAGTAGTTCCCAGAGAGAAGATGCCATATTGACTAACATTCCCTTGTATCTTATAGAGAGATAGGTTTAGATTTGTCTGTGAGTGACAGAAATTTCAAAATACTAGGCTGAAGCAAAATAGAAGTTAGTTTCTCTTTCATATCCAAGCCTGAGTCAGCAGGCCAAGGTGACTGGAGGGATGTTCCATGGTGTCAGAAACCAGACTCCTTCTATCTTGACCTTTCTCTTGTGCATCTGCAAAGCATGGCTTCTGTTCTTAAATTTCCCATAATCCAATATGGCTACTCGGGCACCAGCCACCATTTTTGCATTCCAACTTACCAAAAGATGAAAATGGAAGTGTGTGTTTCTATTCTAGTTTATGTCTGCATGTGCCCTCAAGGCCTCACCCAGTCAGAGGCTGGGCTGATGGAAGGGGATTGGTCAGGGGCGCTATAGCTGATTAGTTGTTAGGAAACACAGCCTGGTCAAAAGAGATGGGTCCCTGAGGATGTGAACCGGAAAGTCACATCTTCTTCCCGGTGCCACTGGCACAAGGTGGGCAGCTGTTCTGTCATTTCCCTCTGCCACTCTGTTTCTTCTTTGGAGCCAGCAGATCATGGACTGAAATGTGAAGTAAAGCAAACCTCTTCCCCTTTAAATTGTGGATTTGGGCATTAAGTCCCAGCAATGAGGAAAGTGACTAAGACAAATTTGGTACCCAAGGTTATGGCTTTGACTGTTGTCTGACCATGAAGTTCAGAAGCTTTCAGAAGGGGTTCACAGAAGGAGTTTGGAAAGGTTTGGAGGTGATGGCTGGAGAAGCCCTAGAATTCTGTAAGTCATGCCTGATGGAAGATTCTGGCCAGAGCTCAGAAGACCAGAATGCTGATAGAAATGCAGACAAGAAAGGCCAGGCTCAGGGCGTTTCAGCTGGAAATAAACACTCCATTGACAATTAAATTCTAGGCCATGAGTATTATGATTCTTTAATTAGTTTAATTCCTCGGTATTTAATTCTTCTTGTTTCTAATGTGAATGGTATTTTCTCCCAGATTTATTAGTTCATTATTTGTTTACAGGAACACCACTGGTTTTTGTGGTTGATTTTGTATTTTTGTTACATTGCAGAATATGGTATTAATTTTATGGATCTTTAAGCAGAATTTTTTGAGTCTTCTGTGTAGAGGATCATGTCATCTGCAAATAATGATAATTTGGCTTCTTCATTTTTTATGCATATCCATTTTATTTATTTTTCTCGCCTGATTTCTCTTACTAATATTTTGTGTAGTATATTGAATGATGAAAATAGACATCCTTGTAGTTCCCTGATTTTGAGGGGAAAGCTTTCAATTTTTCCCAGTTTAACATGATATTGGTGGTATGTTTGCCACAAATGACTTTTATCAGATTGAGATAAGATCTTTCTGTATCTATTTTATCATGAAAGGATTTAGATTTTGTCAGAGGCTTTTTGTTAATCTGTTGACATGATCCTGTGAGTTTTGTCCTTGTTTTTTGTTTGTGTGATGGAACTGTTCTTGCATCCTTGGTATGAAGCCTACATGGTATGATGTATGATCCTTTTGATAATTCATTGCATTACTTTGTCAGTATTTTATTGAGGAATTTTGCATTATATTCATTAAGCAGATTGATCTATAGTTGTTTTCGGTTGTATCCTTCTCTGGTTTTGGAATCGGGTAGTGGTGCCCTCTAGGAATGACTGTGGGAGTATTCCTTCCCTTTCAGTTTCCCTGAAGAGCTTGAAGAGTAGTGATGTTAGATTGTGCCTGAAATTTTTTGTAGAATTCAGCAGTGAATCCAGCAGGACTTGGACTTTTCTTAGTTGCTAGGCTTGTTATTACTTCTTTAATTTCATTATCTATTACTGGATTATTCAAGGGTTTAAATCTTCTTGGTTCAGTTTTGGTACTTCGTATGTATCTAGGAATCTACCCATTTTTTTTTTAATTCTCCAATTTATTGGCATACAGGTTAGCAAGGTAGTTACTAATAATCTTTTTTATTTGGACATGACCTACTTTGATTTGGCCTTTTCATTTTAAATTGCATTGATAGTTTTTTTAAAATTTTGGTTAAGGTTTTGTCTATTTTGCTTATACTTTTGAAGAATCAACTCTTCAGTCCACTGATTCTTTGAACTTTTTGATATTGAGTTCATTGATTTCTGCTCTGATTTTTATAATTTCTTTCCTTGTACTATCCTTGGGTTTAGACTGTTCTTGTTTTTCTAGGACCTTGAGGTGCACCACTAGGGTTTTTTACTGGAATGTGCTCTGTTTCTCTGATGTGGGCATTAATAGCTATAAATTCCGGTATGTTGTACTGGCATTGTTATTCAGTTCTAGAAATTGTCTTATTTCTTCTATAACCCACTGTTTATTTAAGGATACATTGTCTAGTTTGCATTAATTTGCATAATTTCTATGTTTTCTTTTGTTGTTAATTTCTAGTTTCATTGTGCAATTGTCCTATGCATACTACCAGATCACATACAATCTGATCATATGCATAGGACAATTTCATTTCTTTTGCATTTGCTTATGTTTGCTTTATTTGACTAGTTTGTGATCTATCTTGGAGAAAGTTTCATATGCTAGAAGTGTAATGGTCGACACATTATGTCAACCTGAGAAGTTTAGAAGCTTAACGAAGCAACTCAGGAGGAAGCCAGGGTCCTTACTTTATAAACATCCTCAACTTGTGCAAGAGAAGGGCCTGGAGGTAGTGTGAGCAGTACACCCTCCCTGGGGGGAAGGCGGTAGCCTGCTTACAGTATAAGGGAGAAGAGATTTGTTCTCTCTGCATTTTGCTCTCACTGCTTTTGCTATCTTCTCCTGCCGTAAAGTGTTGCCCCAGTGCCACGCCACCCTGCCTTGGAGCCAGCTGATTATGGACTGAAAGCTCCACAAACTGTGAGCTGAATAAACCTTTGCTTCCTTCATTTTGGGTGTTGGTATTTTGTCCCAGCAATGAGAAAAAAGTAACGAAGACAAGAAGAATGTGAATTTGAAGAAGACTGTATATTTCTTTGTTGTTTGATAGAACAGTCTTATAGATACCTATTAAGCCCATTTGTTTGAAGTTTTGATTCAACTCTGATCTTTCTTTTTTGACTTTTCATCTAGTTGATGTGTTTGTGAGAGTGAGGCACTGAGATCCTGCACTATAGTTGTGTTTATTTTGTCTTTTTTCCAGTTGTACTTGCTTTATGATGTTAGATATGTCACTGTTTTGTGCATGTATGTCAATAATTGCTATCTCTTCCCATTGGATTGGTCACTTAACCCATGAACAGTGATTGTCTTTGCCTCTTTTGATCAGTTTTGGCTTGACGTCCACTTTGTCTGAATGTCAGAGAACAGTACTTTGATTTTTTAAGTTCTCCTTGTGCAGGATGTTATTTTCTATCCTTTGATTTTTACTCAACTAGTTTCTTTTTAGGTCAAATTTGTTTCTTGCACACAGCATACCACTGGATTTTATTTATTGATCCATTCTGACAGTCTTTGTCTTTTAATTGGGGAATCAGAACCATTCACATTACTGATGGTTATTGACTTATTCCTGTGATTATCTTATTTTCCCATTGTTGACTCCTTATCTTTCCCTTCTAACTGGTATATTCATCCTGTTGGACCTGTTGCCATTGTCACTCATTGTCACTGTCACCTTTTGCTATAGTTTTTTCTACGATATCCTTGAGAATTTCTTTGTGGTGCTGGTTCGGTAGTTGTGAATTTCTTTGTGTGCTCTTGTCATGAAAATATTTATCATTAAAATACTTTGCAGGTATAAACCTGCAAATTAAGTTTAAAAATTTTTTAGGCCTTTAACACTTCATTCCAAGCTCTCCTGGCAATGAGTTTACATTTCTGTGTTGCTTTTGTCTAACTGCTCTTAAGATTCTGTTCTTGTGTGGAACTTCTAAGATTTCCACTCTGATGTGCTGTGTAGAGGTTCCTTTCTGATCTTGGCTATTTGGAATTCTATACACTTATCTGTATGTGATATTAGGTTGCCTTATTTGGAAAGTTTTCTGCTATTATTTCATTGATCAGATTTTGTATGCCATTTGTGCTGGCTTCTGATTTTTGGCTAATTCAATCAATCTTAGATGAGTGTCTCCTGTGTTCCCTAGGAGCTGTTAGACCTATGTTTCATGTTCTGTGCTTGCTTCTAAGGTACCTCACGTGAACTGGTCACTGGCAACAGCTCTGTCTTCTAGTTTTGACACTTTGTCCTCACATTGGTCACTTCTGCTGCCCACACTTTTGATAGAATTTTTAACCTCCTGAATTTCTGTTTGGACTAGACTCTGATTCTTTTCTCTCTGATAATTCATATTTTGCATCATTTTGTTTATCTCTACTAGTTTCTTGTTCATGTCTTCTATAGACTCACTGATCATTTTATTTGGCCCAATATCTGTTTATTTATATCTCCTGTGAGCTTGCTAACTGCTTTAGTGGTCTATTTTTTATCTTCTATGATATCATTTTCAATAATTTGGGCCTGTATCTTTTGGCTTATTTGCCTTTGATGCCTTATTGATTAGTTTTGAACACTGGGAGTTTTTGGAGAGATTTCATTGGCTTGTCTTCTCATGTCTCTATTTTTCTGTTGCTCGTTTGTTTTTGTGTTGAGGCTTGTGAGTTGACCATATGGGAAAGCTTCGTTTCTAATGTGGAGTCTTCTTCATTTAATGTCTGACTTTCAGTGCTGGCCCTTGGGCGTCACCCTTAGCCTCTGCCTGTGCCCTAGGATTCAGCTACCTCTGTTTACACGGAAGAGAAGCTTTTAGTGTATTTGGCCCAGTACCCAATGTGCCAGGAGTGGGCCACAGCGTTGTCAATGACTCCAAGACGATCCAGATACTGACATTCCAAGAAATCGATTAACACCAACAGCGATATCATTTTGGTTAGAGTAAAAGATCAGCATCAAATATAAACAGTATTCAGAATCCCTAAGACAAATGATGAATACTGAAACAAACCAAGTATTGACTTACAGTAAATATCTACTAAATGAAGCAATTTTATCTCTACTAACAATAGAAGAATATTCAGTAACTGTAACATAAAGTCAACTAGATAGTCATAAAATTTAGTAGTTTAATAGAATGTAAAGGTGAAGGAAGTGGGAAACCAGAGAATGAAAAAGCAAAATTTGAAGACTTACTCAGTGGAATATGAAAAGGACAGAAAAGTGACATGGGGTCCTTTTGAGAGTAGAGAGAAATGAATAGTGTTAGAGAACAGTTGCAGGAAAAAAGGGAGCAAGGGAAAGAAAAAAAGGTAAACAAAGCAAAAATACAGAAAACAAAAGAAAAATAAGCGAGAGAAAAGAACTTGAAAGGGAAAAATATAAAACAAAACAAAACAAAATATCACAAACAAGCAAGAGAAAAGAAACTAAAAAAGAGGGGAGGGTAGGAGAAAGAAATCCTAATTCCCCAAAACACCTGATGAAGAAAAGATAAAAATAATAAAAAATAGAAAACTCAGAAAAGATTGAGTCCCAGGAAACATTCCTGTGCTTTTGGAAGAGTGGGGTCTGCCCAAGAACTGCGGTCCTGGGACCCAGCCTGTCACATCTTCTCTGCTTTGCTTTAGGAACTGTGGGTTTGGGGGTGCCCTCCCTGGGTCAGAGGGCGCTCTTTTCCTTCACCCCGGACTGGGTACCATTCAAGCCAAGGCATGTCCTTGGTCCCCTTGCCAGCCCTCTGGGCTCTGCTGGGTGTAGGCTGTGGGCTGGGGGTTCAAGCGGACTGTTGATCCAGTGTCCAGTTGCAGGGCCTGGCTGCCCCCGTCTCTCCCCGAGCACCGTCTTTGTCCAGGAACAGGCTGCTGGGTTGTTTCTTTCCCTCCTCTGCCCGACACCAAGGGGAAGCAAAATGCAGCTCTGGTTTGGAGCCGGTGCGTGCTCACACCCTAGTCAGGTCAGGGAGGCCCCACTGGTTTGTCTCCGCATTCTTCCCTTTCGGAACGGACATATTTATCCTGTGCTGTTGTATGTCACCAGCGTTCCTAATTTTTACAGGGGCTCACCCGTAAGAGTTGGCCTTAAAATTCAGAGATTTTACACGTGAACTCTTTAGCACTGCTGGCATGTTTCAGTGACTCTGAGCGATGGCTGAACGCATTTGATATAAAGAGATGTACATGAGCCTTCGGGGCGCAGGGGTGGACCATCACGGTTACGTGTGACTATCCGCAGAGCCTCACGCACTCACAGGCGGTGCCCGTGGAAAGCAGCTGGAACATGGGGCCCTGCTGCTGGCCTGGTTCTGAGAGGTGGGACCTGGTTGGAAGAGGCTGGTCGTATTTTGATCCAGTAATGAGAAAAGTGAATAAGACAGAAACAACCAGACCCAGTGGATTTAGACTTTTTATTGCTCTGGGTGCAGTAGGCAGCATGACTTCCCTGCTTCCACTGTGTCCCCTGGTCCCCAAGGGCCTTTAATGACATCATGCAGCATGGATGTAGGTGGCTGCTGAGCACACAGTGGATCTGTTTCACAGCTGGGAGCACTGAGATAGGACGTAGATTTTAAAGAAGGCCAGTGCCAACTTCTCCATCTTCTTCCCCAGAGGCAGGCATTCCCTCTCCTTGGATTGGGAGCATATTTTCTCTGGAGAGAGGGGAACAGCTTTATTATCATAGAATCTCTTAGATGAGTGGAAGTCTCTCTCTGGTCAGAGGAGAATTTATCCCTACCTTCCAATGTTGTTTGTTGTGCAAGTAACCTTGAAAATGTGGTCCCAGCCATAGAGAGATCACTGGAATCACCTGCCAAAGGTCCTCTTTTCTGAATTCTGTATAAATGCATGAAATTAATTATACATTCAGAGGAATAGCCTTGAAACCCATGGGTCTAGTTACCACTCTGATGCTATGTCACGTGTGACTGTTTCGCTGTTGCTATTTAATCCTCTGAGATATGCAGGACTTGCTAAAACCCACTATGCAACTCTAGACACAAACCTCACTTTAAGGATTCATAAAGGGAGACCAGGAGACCAAAACCAAAAGAAGGACTATCACTAGAAAGAGCTTTGTTGGCAGGGTGCCACATTTCTCTTCTTTCCATTGGAGAGGAGTTATGGGGTCCGTCCACTCACCTTAGCCATCTAAGGGAGGTAAAGGGACCATGACAGAGCGCTCAGCCTGCGTCCCCCGGAAGCTGTGGGAGGTGGGAACTGTGTCTGACTCACATATAAAGGTGAGAAACTAGGACGCTTCTGTGACTATGGCACATAGGAAAATGGCCGCAGAGAGAAAGGCTGACCGCTCCCACTGGCAGGACAAAGGTGTGTTTTCCTTGAGATAGACTGGGTTATGAAATGAGACCGTAAGAGGCCCTGGAGCCCCCAGTCCTGTAGGGGCTGGGGATTTAGTTCAGTGGCATAAGCACCTACCTGGTAAGCGTGAGGTCGTAAGTTCAACCCCCAGTACCAAAAATAAATAAATAAAATAAAAGCCTCCCATGGGGAATCTTCAAGGCACATATGAAATGCTGTGTTAGCAAAGTAATCAGAATTTTTTTTTTGTAACAGAGACACTGACACTTGTTCACAGCTGTAGGTTTCTCCATGAAGACCACGTATCTCCCACACTTGAGGGCATTTAGGGGCGGATGGGGCTTAGGGCTGGTGCCTTGCCTTTTATCCTACCTGGTCATTTCAAAAGTACAGGACAAGGACATTACCCAAGGCAGAGAGAGTGCCCAGGAGAGTAAACAAGACTTACATTTACATGTGTGCAAACATTGCTCAAAATGAGAGACATCCTGATTTAAACTATAGTGAGGTTGCTTTCTTCCTCTGTATTGGTGAAGATTTTAAAGTTTTGTAAATTCTCCTGGAAGGTCAAAGGCTCCCACGGTAATGACTTTGTAAATGCTCGCGGCTGAAGTGGTTTCGGTTGGCTTCGGGACACTCAGTGCTGTGGGGAGTTTGCTCAGGTTGAAAGTCTGTTCAGACCTCGGGATGTGTGGCTAAGATTTGCGTATCACGCCCGCTTCACTGTGTTCTACACAAGACTCTGTCCAAGCTAATTTGGTCTCGTGCTCCTCAGGCTGAGCACAAAGCAGGGAGCTGAGCTGCCCTGGGACCTGGTCCCTTCCGCAGTCACCTAGGTATCACCACCCACAGTGGGCGAGCCCAGGTGCAGACCGCAGCCTTGCCCTCTGTCCACCCCGATGGCCTTGGCCCTGTGAACATTAACTCAGCAGGCTTGTTTACTTAATCGGGTGATGTCTGGTCTCCGTGAAACTGCATTTACTTGTTGATATTTATCAACATTGATATACGCAACTTCCCGTTGCGATGGAATCGGCGGAGGGAAAAGGACTTGAATTGGCAGGTAAACAGTAAATCAGCAGAAACTCACTGGAGACTAGAAAGGAAGTTTGAAACATCTCAAGTACTTTGAGTATAAATACATTCTTTAAAACTCTGGGATCATTGAGAATCTCTATCTAAAATTTAAAACTGAACAATAATGAGGAAACTAAATGTATCAAGTTAATGGGACATGGCTAGAGTGGTACTTAGAAATATTTAATTTTAAATACATTTATCAGGACACAGAGAAGGTCAAAAACAAATGAGCTCAGTATTCAACCCAAGAAGTTGGGAAAAGGCCCGCAAGTCAAATACGTAGAAATAACAAATGGAAAAAAGTGTTTACTGCCTTTTATATGTTATTCCAGAAGTTATAAAAACAAGGAAACTATGTCATTTTTTGTATTAGGCTGCTACAATCTTGGTTTCAAAGTGAGAAGATAGTACAAGTAGTGAAATCATTCCATTTCACTAATATAGAAAAATAAAATATGTGCCAACCATACCTAATAGTTTACTCAAAATTAATGAATCACCAGCTAGGAATATAGCTTAGTGGCACAGCACTGCCTGGCAAGCATGAGGTCATGAATTTGATTCCCAGTCCAAAAAAATAACTTACAAAATTAATAAGTTATTATCAAATACAGTTTATTCTACAAAGCAAAAATCTGAAAAATCTGTCTATGTAATTCACATTAATAGACTAAAAAGAGTATAGCATAGAATTTTCTCAGTAGGCAAACGATGCAGGGCGCAGGAAGAGAGAAGCCAGTTAGCCCCTCCCATGAGCCTAGCAATTGGGGTATAAAGACAACTGCATGCTTGTATTGTTTGACTGACCTGGGGCCTGCGGTCCCAGCATCTCTTAGGAGGATAATGGTATACACGATAGCACTGGGGGGGGTGGTCCTTCTGTCTTGTTTTTAAAATCCAATATTCTCATTGTTTAGCTTTGTCCAATTTGTTATTTTGTTTTATTCAATGCTCTGTTTTGATTTGTTTTATTCTGCTTTGCGATGATTTTACTATGTCTGATGGTATGGCCAGCTATTGTGAAGATAACAAGAGATATTGTGGTCGCCACTGTTGGTTTTCTATCACTCTGTTTTGAAGTTCTGTACCACTTTCACTGTTTTGATTGGATTTATTCTGTTTTATTTTGTTAGCTTTTGTTCTCTTTAAAATAAAAATAATGTAAAACATTCTCTAAAATTTTTTTTCTCAAGTTGATGATGGTTATAACGTCAAAAACCTGCATCAAGCATAATGTTAATGGAGAATCTTAGACTACATTCACGACAAGACTGAGCTCTGGCAGGCATGCTGACTATAACCACACTATCTACACGGTGTCCCCAGATTAGCCAATGAATCCACAGCCAAAACAGTCAAACTTTCATCTGGAGTATGGACCCATAAGTGCTTGTGAATAGATGCATAAACACTGGGAAACTTAAGACCCAGAAGGGACAATCATCAGCTAGACATTAAGATACATGATCAAACAATACTGCAAAAATGAACGCGGCATAATTATGAAATACAAAGAGACCCAGTGGAGCAGACCACCGGAATCCAATTCCGTCTCAGAACCAGACTCTGGTGCACAGGGGGGTTGACAAGATGTGCACACGGACCAGAGTCAGTGTGGCATCTCTGGCCATGCTTGTCCCGGAAGACACCTTCTACCCCATCTCAGAAAAGCGACCTAAAAAATGTCCGTGGAGGAAAGTCTGTGGACAGTATTAACTCATCAGGTGGAGAGAGAAGAACCTCAGAGTCTTTACATCGTTGACAGTTAGAGCAGTTAAAGATCCAGGTGAGAAAGGGGAAGCTGCAGTGATGGTAGGAGAAAGAAGGGACCTAGCGAGGAAGACACCAGACGGGGATCTTCAGTGAGGGGGTCCAAGGTTGGTGTCCACCAAGCACAGACTGATACCGCACATCAAGAAAAGACAGGAACCCGAGGAGGAATTGGGAGGAGGACAGCTTGATTATGATGTAGAACTCTGAGTAGCATCAGGTATACAGAAATACAGTCATTGGCTATAAAGGAAATGCAATTAAAAACAGAAGCAAGATACTCCTTCATCCTGATCAGATTGGCGAAGAAAATAAAAATAAATGACTCAATTCTAACTTTTGGAGAATGCTGGGTAGTAGGAATACTCCACAATGGGCATCCTTTCCCCTGCTAGAGGGCACATGGACAGGTGTGGAGTACTCTAACCTAAGGGAAGCCTGGCAGTAACATGTGAGATAAGAATCTGTGTTCTCTATGATTCCGAACCTCATTCATCTGCCCTGAAAAATTTGTAGGGACTGTGCCACAAGGAACAGAATGAGGGTGCTTATCATGGCATTACTTGGGCTGGTGGAGAGTGAGGGACCCTGGGTTATCCATCACTGGGGAATGGAGACGTTCACTGGTGGATGTGCGCTAAAAGGTATTCAGCACCCAAACAACTGTAGAACCAAGCTGAGAGCATGCGTGCGCACAGCAGCAAGGCTGGACCCTAGGAACAGAGCTGAGAAGGAAAGGTAGAAACTAAGACTTCCATAGTGAATGTGCGTGCTGTAAGAAATCACATACCCATGATAAATACAGGCATCCACAAAGCACCACACGTATTGTGATACGTCTAACACCCAACATGTTAGAGAAGTTGCACTTGGGGAAAGGCAATGCGAGGAAGGAGTCAGGACAAAAGAGAATGGATAAATAAAATAAAAGAGAGTGAGGTGTGGTGGTACATGCCTGTCATCCCGGCACTCTGGGAGGCTGAGGCAGGAGGATCACAAATTTGAACCTGAGAAACTTAGAAAGACCTTGTCTCAAAAAAAAGTGTAACATATGGGCTGGGGATGTAACTCACTGTGAAGGTCCAAGAGTCCACCACGAGGACCCTTCCCCAAAGAAAAACCAACCAGCTAAACAACAAAAGCAGGAGAAGCGTTTCGTAGGCTTTGATGATGTGTCTCGGACCCATGGGTTGTGACTGACTCTGTCTTCTGCACATCGGTTTAAGTGTGTGGGAGCTGAGAAGCCAGCAGTGGGGCAGCTGCCAAGGCAGGGTCAGCTCTGGCACCACCAGCTGCACCGCTGCTCCTCTTGCGACATGGATCTGATTGTCGCACAGCCGCTGTGCTGGCTTGGGGTCTGTCCACTGCGGGAACGCTGCTAGAGCTGCACTGTCCCCCTGGCTGTCCTAGCACCGCCCTTGCTAGCTACAGCAACTCATTCTGTTCCCTCTGTGTGTCTCTTTGTCTGTCTCTCTGTCTGTCTGTCTCTGTCTCTCTGTCTCTCTCTCTCAGGTAGCAGACAATTAAGTGCTCCTCTCACCCCAGATCTGGGGCACCTTTATGTGAAACAGGTAAACAGGGTTAAGCATCCTGCTTTTAGCTGAGGGGCAGAGAAAAGAGCAGGGCTGGCACTGTGTTCCCTTAAAGCTCATGGGGTCCTCATTTCAAACGGAAAAGGAAGAGCATATTAGAGCCCGCGACTTGCAGAGGGGTGAAACGCTGCTTGCATGTGGGCCATGATCTAAACCCTGAGCCTCCGTTTCCCCATCTACACCAGTTCACAGGACTGTCCTATTCCGGATGTGGCCACGGTGGGCCACAGGGTGGTCCCGAAGCGGAGGGAACGCTGCCTCTTACACCCCATGGACAAGAACAACACTGGAGCCAGATAAAGCCAGATTCAGCGGCTTTTTTTCCAGTCCCTCTTACTGATGAAAATCAAAGTCCACATTTGACAGCCTTGAGATCCGACTGTACCATCAGGACCCTGGCTGGAAACCCACATGTCCCGGGTGCAGAGCGCTGAGCTTTCTGTGGGTTCCCGGCAGCCGGAGGAAGCCCAGCACACTGCAGAGGCTCAGAACTCCTACACCGCCCTTAAAAGCCCCATCTTAAAGACAGCAAGGTGCGGGCTTGAGCAGAGACACACACTATTCAGTGGTAAAGCCGGGGTGAACGCACTTGTTTTCAATTCAAAGCTTGAGACTTTTGTTTTCTTTTTCTTTCTTTTTTTTTCCTTCTTTTTTTGGCAGATGCTTGGTTTTTAGGTCAAAGAATTGTGGGAGGGGAAGGGGTGGGCTTCCAGTGGCCTCTTTTATTGGCCTGTTGACTCACGGCCCATTAACCTCACCTGGGTAAATATTAAGTGGGACTCTCCAAGCCCCGGATGGACGGACGGACGGACGGACGTGCTGCAGCTGTCCAGGGGCTCTCACTTTGGACTCGTGCCCCAGCTCACTTTCCTCGTTGGATGCAAGGGGGTGAACGTGTCCTGGGCGCTCACACCCATCCCACTTCCCTCAGGAGCCCCGGCCCTGCTGTCCGCTGCTGTCCTGTCCCCAACACAGTCAGGAAGTCCCCTAGGGCAGCCGGCACAGGGTGCTACGTGCTGTTAAGTTTCTGACCCTTTACGGAGTGCTGGACTCTGTAGGGACACGAGCTGGACCCAGCAGAGCGTGGTGTCCTCACCTGAGGGTCCCTGGGGCTCCAGAAGGGGCTGTGGGACCTGCGATAGACTGCAATCCTGGTGACCTTGTCTTAGCTCTTCAGCTGTGGTGTCACATAGGTCTCTACATACAAAGCACAGCCAGGGTCAGTAAAGGGGACTGAAAAAACAGATGTAAATGCGGATCCCGGCTGTGTTCCTACCATGAATGAGGAGGAAATAATTCGTGGGATTCTCAGCCTCAGGCTGGGGCAGGTTTACTGCTGTGTGGGCCAACCTGCGGTCCAGGCCCCCGAGCATACTCGTCAGTGTCAGTCTGTGTCATCACCGGGCACAGGGGGCCTGGGGACTCTGGCCTTGGCCTCTGTCCAGGGCTGGCTGCCAAGGGCAGCCTCCGGTCCCTCCTCTCACCCTGCTGCGTCAGGACAACACCCACCGGGGCTGTGACCCTGCAGGTGACACAGCAGGACACGCCCTTGGCCAAGTTAAAACAATCCACCCCGAGCTGGTCCAGACCTGATGGGACTGTCCCTTGGTGCTGGAGCCAACACTGCCAGCAGCCAGCATGTCAGCTGTGGTCCTGGAGAACAGGGGCTTCGGCCGAAAATTCTCCGACTTTGGCCAGGTGAGCCGGGGGGGGGCAGCTGCTCAGGGAGGAGGTTTGGTCGCCCAGGAGGAGGAGGCCTCGGCTGGGTGTGGTGGTGCACACCTGTAAGCCCAGCACACTCCGGGGGATCCTGAGTTCGGACCCAGCCTGGGCAACTTAATGACTTCAAGACTTTGTCTCAAAAGACAAACAAATTTAAAGGGCTGGAGAAGTAACTCAAAGTTCCGTCTCCAGCACAGGATCAGAAAAATAAAATATTGCTACCTCCTGGCTTCCTGTGCTCACCAAGGAGTCTGACTTCATTTGTAGAAGACGAGAATGGCCAGGACGTCATCAGCAGGACTGCCCTTAACAGCTGTCCCCCAGCAGAAGCGCATCTGTCCCGTGTGGTTGTCAGGGAGAAAAAGCATTGTGTTAGGACTTGGGGATCTCACGTCCACAGCTGTGTGTCTTTGGACAAGTCACTGCCCGTCTCTGTTTCTGTTTTCTCTCTCTAAACATTCCTGTTTCCTGTGAGGTCCTTCTGGTTGTCCCAGACCCAGGGGAGGGTCGGAGCCTTCTAGATCTCTTCTGTTGGGTTTATAAAGTGCTCTTAGATGATCAAGTTGTGGGAAATCACATCCTCCTTTAGCTTGAGGAGAAGAGAAAGCAGGAAGAGCATTTGGGAACTTGCTGTGACCCTGGGAGGGAGACGCCCTGCAGAGAGGAAGCCCCACAGGTGCTCGCCCCAGGTGTAGGACACAGCCCTAAGGGAGACCTGGAGATGATGACGGAGTGGGTGCCATGTGCCAGGGGCTGGTGTCCTTCTCTCCGGGTGGACAGTGGAAGGGCACGTTTTAGAGTGCCCAGGCAGGCAGTCTCCCGGGGATGCTGAGATGCGGGTCTCAGCGAGGACCTGGGCTTGAGGGTCAGGAAGAACCAGGCGGCGGGGGGTGAGACAGGAAATGTGGGCCCAGGCCAAAGGGGCCTCACTGCAGGGACTGTGGGGACATGGACCTGCTCTTTGGGGATCCTCGGGGGGAGACCTCCACAGGACCATGGGCTGCCCTCAGCTCTGGGAGCCAGGGTGTCTTAAAGTCTTATCTCTATAGCACTTAAAAGACCGAGAGTCCACAGCCGCCCCTGCGGAGGACAGGGCCCCGCACAGAGGCGGGTTTGGGGCACACCCTAGGTAACCTCTGCAGGGACGCAGGTATTTCACTTCACAGAGCTTCAGACTCGTTCATGGGAAAAGTGGGAATAAAACTCACCACTTTAGGGCCAGTGTGAGAACCGAATGAAACAAGGCCGATGAATGTTTTGGTATTTTTCTTGGAGCAGAGGAAAGTGCCACTGTGTGTCCGGCTGAAACCAACAGGTTTGTCCCACAATGTCCTGAACTCCAGTAGGGAGGCCGGCCAGGACTCAGGCACTGCAGCCAGTGTAGCCTTGTCCTGGGAAGGGTGCTGGGGGTGCAGCCAGGAGACCCGGGGCCCTGCTGGCCACGAGGCTGAGTACTGGGAAAGCTGTGCATTTGGAGTGAGGAGCTTCAGGGTGACGTCTGTAAGACTGAGACCAACAGTGTGGGCCTCTGTTAGTCTTTTGGTTGTGTCTAAAAACATGTCTCCCTCTGTCAAGTTCTGAGATCAGCAGAGAGGTGACGGGGCGGAGCCCGCGTGCTGTGGGCACAGGGTCCCTCAAAGCTTTATGCAGGGGACAAGCACAGCAGTCCTGTGGAATCACAGAGCACCCGTGCATGCCAGGCGGAGCACTTTATGCCCTGGCAAAACATACTCTCATATAAGCGATGGGCAATGAAAAGGTAACATGAGAGCCACATGATATAATTTCATACGGACATAAATGCTGTGAAACAGAGCAGAGTGATGGAATAGGGTGTGAGGAGCTTGGAAAGCTTCTATGAACAGTGAAGCTGGTGTTTAAACCTGACTCTGACCATTGTGTACACTTCTGTACTGTAATGCCTCCTCCGGGAGGAAATGCTGGAATGTGGAGATATTTAGAAAGTTTGTACTATGCTGCAGAGAGGTACGTTGTGGCAAAAGATTCGCATATTGTTTTTATCTTTGTGTGTGTGTGTGTGTAATCACACCTACAGATACATACTTTACCATAACTCTTAGAGAACCAGGATTGAAAGTTAGCCCTCCCAGAATATCCTTACTAAAAATCATTGCTTATAAATTTGAAATCTACTCTTTTCTAAAGATAACAGAATGCATTTTTTTAGATACAACCAAAAAGCACATACTGTTTCTATGGTGAATGCATTCATTGGTCAACCATTGAAATTGTTTGATTCTTGATTCTCAATAATGCTCTTTCCTCCTGCCCTGTTTCTTCCTGTTGTTTGTGAGTTACTTTTCTCTACCTTGTCCCTACCCTGAATATATGTATGTGTACAAGTCAATTCGCAAATCTGTTGGAAATAAATTAGGTACAACTTAGGGGATAGTTAAAAACATACTCGGGCTGGGGAGGGGACACGAGCAGAGGGGCGTTGAGATCCGAGCTGCTCTGCAGGAGGAGGCATCTGTTGGCCAGGATGGGGACTCAGCGTCCTTTTCCTGCGGGTCAGTCAGCTGGAGAAAGCGGAGTTGCCAAGTGAACTAGAGACAGAGAAGTCTTGGTCTTACCAAGGCAAGCGGGGAGGACTGGGGGTTCAGTGCTCTGTGGCAGGAAGTGGAGATGCCCCTGCAGCCGGGAAGAGCACTGCTTCCGCCTGTTCCCACTGCTGCCTGGGGGCACTTGCTTAACCTCTCTGAGCTTTACTCCTGTCCTGAGCAAAAGGGCGCGCCGGTGACTAACAAGCTGTCTCTTCCACTGTCTTCAAAGTTAACGAGGTGATCCCGACCACAACTTGTCATAACTCCTGGATGTGACGGGCTCCTAGGGGATGATTAAGATTGCTTTGACCAACATGGGATTATGCTCTGAGTGGAAGGTTAGGACCTTTCGGTCCCTAATTCATTTGAAGCTCCCCCGATTCCACTTGCTGATAAATGGGGTTCATTGCCACGTTCCTGTTTCCTGTGAGGTCCTTCTGGGAAAATCTGAATTTTCAGAACTGAAAAAATACGTCCCTAAGTGTCATCAGTACTGATGCTGAGTCTATTACTAAGTCCTCTGCTGAGATGATGTCCAATCTGCTCACAGAGGGTGACGACCAGGCACGGTTTTCCTCCCCAGTTTTTAGGGACGTTTTGTATGTTGGTTGCGCACATTGGTTTTGGAATAAGACTTATCTTTAAAACTCAGGAAAAAGCGTGGCAGACTCCGGCACCTTACTTCCTTTGGCTGCCACATGTGTGCAGTAGGTGGTAGATGCTTGACATTTGTTGCTCTTTGTTTAAAAGCATCATCTTCTGCTAGGTTCTCTGTGAACCTTCACATGTTTTGTGGCTCTTTTTTCCAGCAAATAGGTATCTTCGATCCTAGCACGTAGAAATGAGTTCATCCTTCCTAAGGTTTTTCCAAAAGCTTAGCAGTTATATTTCTTTTAACATTCTTTTTAACCTGGCATTTGTTTTCTTTTTCGTCATCTGAATTTGTTTTGGAAAGAGTTATGATTAGCGTGATTTTATAGCTGAGGGAGCCAAGAAGGCTGAGAGATTTGCCCTCTTCTAGGAAACTAGAAGAGAAGGTTCCAGCCTCAGTCTTTCAATTCAAACGCCTGTGAATGTTCTGAACACTTTCCACATGCCTTTCCCGGTGCTCCCCGGGACCCTCGCAGAGTTACATTATGTCATCTCTTAGTATATTATGGTTCAATGTAAACGTGTCTACTGGTCAGGATTTTAGCTCCTGAAGGAGAGGCGCGTTGCCTTATCCACCTTTATGTCTCTTAAAGACACAAAGAGAATAGTGCCTGGCACTTAGAAAGTGCTCATTAAAAATATTAAATTTGTGGGATTGACTGGTGACATCTGTGCATAACTGACACTATCTATTCCTCCCCCTTGACTTATTTATCTTCCACCTACTATGTGCGTTTGTATGGAATACAGGTAGCTTACTGTATTCCAAGGCTTAACCAGCAAAAACAAAAACAAAAAATCTCATTTGCTACTTCTTTGCAAGTTTCACGGGAAGAATTGTCTCAGCTGTTGAAACATTTTAACCAAGTGCACCTGATTCTACAGGAAACGAGCTACATTGAGGACAACTCGAGCCAAAACAGCGCCATTTCCCTGATCTTCTCCCTCAAAGAAGAAGTTGGTGCACTAGCCAAAGTCTTGCGCTTGTTCGAGGTGAGTACTTTGTCCA